>JAHPZR010054923.1:10000-22500 GCA_019787425.1 Platygyra sinensis | reverse complement strand
TTTTTATCTTGTGCGGAAAGAAACGGTTAAGTGGTTTTACGTGGTTTGCATACGAAATTGAACAGAAATCTCGTTTACGCGGCAGACAGATATTTGATTAAGGTTACATTAGCAGCTACTTTCAAAGTGTGTGATACATGGCACACGAGGCCAAGTCAGAAAGAAAACAGATTTGTTTAAATTTGATTGATGCAAAATGCAGTTTAGATTTTGCTTTTTCCCGTACATCACTTTCCGGCGTCTATTTAACACAGGAACTTGGAAACTTAATTGTTCCTGTTAGCTTAACTCACGCATGCAAGAAAATGTTTTGTTAGTGTATTTAAATTGATCGTAAATACTTACTCCTTGCTAAAATAATTTATTTTACTCTTGAAATCTGAGTGGAGAATTGTTTTTATTTTGTAATTGTGGTGGAAGTGTTCATTAAATTCTAAGGTTTGGGGGCATGTTAATTTTGATATTTCAACCTAATTGGTTTAAGCATTTTCTATTATTTAATTAATCATGCAAATTCAGTTTTCAACAGAACCATGTTCTTGTTATTTCAACAAATTTGGTGTTTTTAACTGAGTTAAATTCTTTTACTTCCAAAGTAGAAGAAGCTTTATTCATTTTTAAATTTGTCCAGTTTCTCAAACCTAATTTTCATTTTTAATGTGTGGTAATAAGTAATAGCTCAGGGTGAAAACTTGCTATTGAAATCCTGAACAATTTTATTTTGAACTAATGTAAATAATTTATCCTTCAATTTCTTGAAAGAGACCATTATTGAGTATTATGTTAATTAATACAGACATTTAGGTGTTAAATTTTGTGAAACTTCTGAAAATTATTTGTCAAATTGTAAATGTTATCTCTTATTAGAACGTCTGAGTGGTTGGGAAGGTAGTAGTGTGACCCTTGTTAGAAAGTTTTTTTTAAAAAAAAGTAATTTGGCAAGTTTTTTTCAATTCCCTGTTAATGTCAAATATCATGACATACACTGTAACTGTCCTTGTTTGTCCTCAGTTTGGACTTTTAGAAAATCTCTTCTTTGGAGTTTTAGAAATTTGCAACTTTCAGGTTTCCTTCAATTTGAAAGTATTTCTTGTCAATGTTATTTGTGTGAGATACAGCAGAAATATGTCCTGATTTTTGAACCACCTCAGAAAATTGGAAGGTTAAAAAATTAAAGATACATTTCTCATAACTTTTTGCCAAGGGATCAAAAATTGATTCAAATAAGCTAAAGGTGCAAAAGAATTGAGGTTACAAAAAACTGGAATTTTACTGTTAGTAGCTCTTTGATTAAGAAAGCAAAGAGTGATTGAAAGATTCTTTATTAAATTATCTGCTTGTGTGTATTTGTTTCTGTTGACAGCCCATTCTTCGGTGAAGATGTACATTTTGAAGTTCCCAGAGACTTTCGGACATTATGTTTCTACCTGTTTGACACTGATCTTATAGGAAGGGATACAGTATTAGGGAAGGTAAGTGTATTTGTTAAACTTAGTTTTTTCCCCAAATGATATTCGCCCATCAGGACCTTTCTGAATTAATAAGCTATTTATTTGTTTATTTGAGTTGTATTGTTCTGTGGCTTGTTTGTCTACCTCCATTCTTGTCGAATGTGGCATAAAACAATTGGTGTTGGCTCATAGCCTTGGGGGGGGGGGGGGGGATAAAATAGACTGTGCTACATGTTCTAGCCTGATATTGATACAGTAGACAAGTGAATTATTATATCTGGCCTTCTGACAGGATGCAGGAAAAAAATGAAAATTGTGCGCTTTTTTGGAGGCGAATTGTGTGGGACAAAAAGTTAATTGTGCAGATAATTGTGCAGGATTGTGCAATCTTGCGTGGAACAAAATATTTCTTATCCCACTCCCTGTTAAAGTAAACATTGAGTTCTCCTTACCTTTTCTTGTAATATCTTTTTTATTTATTTATTTATTTATTTATTTATTTATGTGAAATTCCTCTTGTAATGGCTAACTTACTTCTAGATTTTACTTTCAATGATTTTTATCCTATTGACTGAAGTTTAGAACTTATTTTAAACCAATATTAATTATTAAGGCGAATATTTCAGGAAAACAGAAAAGGACTGGGGCAGAATACCGTTCCCTAACATGAGTTCCGAAACCCGAAACCCGAATATATCCCGTAACGTGGCACCCATAAACCTTGTCTTCGACCCCCAAACTGAATGCGAAACGCAAATAGTTCAATGTTGTAAACTTGCGGAAAAAGCTCGAACTCCGTTACCCGAAATCCAGTGAGTGTAAACACGCAGCCTCTAACTGGAGTAGACTGAGCTAGGGCCTGGCTCGGTTATCGCACTTTAAAGCCCCGGCCAAACGATCGCAACATTCAGCGCAACATATCCCGACATTGTTGGGCGCGACATGTTGCGCGCGTTTGGCCACCCTGTTGCGACATGTTGCAACATGTTGCGTGTTGTTGGCTCAAATTTGAAAATGGTCAAATTTTTCATGCAACTTTTGTGCATGTTGCATGATGTTGTAGTCGTTTGGCCAGGTTCGTGCAACAATGTTGCGCCTGGGCATGCGCAACAGCTCGATTTGCTTTTTTAGAAAGAAACCTCATTTGTCAACATGGCGGAAAGTGGCGCGCAATTTGAATTCTGTAAAATCCCCGAGAAAGACATGGACGGAGAGGGAGACAACCGATTTAATAGAAATGCTAGAGGGCCGTCCCTGCCTGTGGAATATTTATGAGAAATGTTATCATTCTAGAGAGACACGGGAGAAGGGATTTCAAGAAATCTCGAGGGCACTCGATATAAGTGTGGCGGACATAAAGGCGAAGATTACTTCTTTGCGTGCTCAACTTGGCCGTGAACTCGCCAAAACAAGGGCTACGAAATCCGGCCAAGGTTTAGGCGACTCATACAAGTCAACCTGGATTTTTTGGGAGAGGCTACAATTCTTGACTACCGTGCTCAACGCCGGGAAAAGCAAGGACAACCTTTGCCTTGAAAACGAAGATGAAGATGTCACCGAAGATGAAACGGTAAAGGAAACGGAGAAAACGGGGGAAGACGTGATTCCTGAACAAAATGCAAGTTACAAGAAACCCGCTAAAAGAAAACGCAGTGAAGCGAAAAAGGAAGAGCTCTTTGTAACATGTATAAAAGCACTGCAAGAGCCGCCACCAAAACTAGAATCCGTGACAAGGGCTAGTTCGTTCGCCATGTATGTTGATGAAAAACTCAACAACCTGGACAGCAGAAGCCGAGCATTGGCCGAGAAACGCATAAGCGACGTTCTATTCGACCTGGAAATGGGCAACGAAATTAATAGCCAGGCCTCTTCACATCCACCACAGTTTCGACCATTCTCATCTGGCACTGACCACGGTGGTAATGTATACTTGCAAAATCCATTGGCAAGACAAGCGGATTCCGGACAGTTCATTTTTATCTAAAAGAGCCAAACGTAACGATATAAATTTTAATGATTTATAGCTCGTAAAAGTGATTCATTGCTTCCAAAAAAATTCAGATGTTTAATTTTCGGACACTCTTGACCTCATTTCGGACAAATCTCTCCTTTTTTTAAGGTACTGTACTTACTGACATTAGAGAACTGGCTATTAGTTTTTATAGCCTTTGTTGTCCGGTTTTGCAAGAGTTTTGTCCAATTTTAACCAATCTTTATGGTGTGCCTAGATCTGTGATTTGGTCATGAATACTGTAGAGACACACAGAAAAAGCAATTTAGGGGATAATGGTTTCATAGAATATTTAAATAGAGGGAGTTAGACTGTCTGAAGACTGTTGTTGCAAGAGTTAAAACCTTGAGAGTCAGGATTGAGAAATTCAGAGGCATAAGGATTGATAATCAAAACATGAGACAGAAATGACAGGCATGTTCTCAAAAAAGTGACTATTCCAATTCTGCTGTCTATAACATTCAGTTCAGCAGAGTTGGGGTTTAGTATGGGTTTCATTGGCATATTTTGACAACAACCAAGCTATTATGTTCTGTTTTCCAAACAAAATTTTAATATGAACAACAACAGCTAAGAGAAGCAAATGAAACTTTCATCTCATACATTAACATTATGGATAGTCTGGAAAGAAACCAAAGTTTGTACATATTTATACCAAATCATTGAACCAAGGCTTTAACTTAACCCAGTCACACAGCATTGTTAACCAGTACTGTTAACCAGTACTGAATAAATAACTGTACCTGGTTCTACCAGCTTATTTATATTGATGCAACCTTAGCTTAAAACTAAGAATGACATACACTGTGCAGTGCTCTGCAACTTATTTATATATTTCTTATTTTCTTTGATGAATACAAGAGCTTTGTACAAAATTACCTTCTTATAAATAATTTATTAAAAGCAGAACACCAAACAATGGCACTGAGTTCATTGTATTATTATTCATATATCAATAATTTCATAATTTTTAAATTCATTTAAAACACATGTTGAGAGAATATAATATTATATCTTAATTTACAGCGCAAAAGGTTCAAGTAACCAGACAAACAAGCAAAATTTAAAATCATAGTTTGATATGCATGGACCCTACAGGATTGTCACACCTAAGAGAATTAATTTATAAGTGCTGACCACAGAACAATTTTAACTGACATCACTTGATATATTACAATCATTTTGTAAGCCCCCATTCCTTGCGTTGGGAGGAGGATAAACAGTCAGTGTCCCAAAACAACTGGAAATTAAACTTACGCTTCTAATAAATCAATAATATAAAACACATTGGAAACCACTGAGCAAAACAGCTATTCCTGAAAGAATCACTCAAAGTATCAAAATCAATCACCTCATCTGACCTTACATTTGGAATTGCCACTGAGCAAAGCAATAAATTACTCCTGCAGAATCACTTGAAGAGTATCAAACTCAAATGCCTTAAATGTATTTATCTCCATAATAAAATGCATTTTATTACATGATGAAAATGTGTAAAAGTTCCAGAGTTTTCACTTTTTAATTAATACCTTTCCCCAAACCTTGAACAAAATTCCCTGAATTATATATTGTCTCTTGCTACCATGTTTTTACTGTCAACAGTGACAGTTTGTGATTTGTAACTTAAGCGTACAAAACTTGAAATTGATTTTTACAGTTTTTTGCACTCCTGCAGAACATTATAAAAAATAATTTAAACATGGACAATAAAAAATTAGCCACCTAATTAAGGACATAATGTGTCACTCAAAAATAGAGAGTGGAGATTCCACGAGTATTAAAATTTAAATAAAGCCAACCTTTCTTTGCCTTCAAGTTCAAGTTTCCTTCAAGCCAGAATGTTAATACCCTAGTTTTCTTCTTGGATAAAAGGTTTCAGTTGTAAACAATTTTTATCCATAGCTAACCAGCTCTATGTTTTTCAGGTTCTTGCATTTTTGTTTCTAAAATATATGTGCCTGAGAACACTGATCATAGATTCAAATACTGTTTCAAGCATTCAGTAATTAATAGAGAGTATAAGTTGCTTTCATTTTCTTTTAATTTGGTGCTGAAGGCTACCACAATGTAATTTGATAGAGCATCTCAAACTCATTAATAATTCATCAAGTTAAAACAAAGAAAATCACAACCGTGAAGGAGGTTTGGATACCTGGTCTTAAATAGCATAGATTTCGATGATTTTACTTCTCTGTTTACTCCTTAGTTTTTGTTTCGATTGAGAAGATATCAAACACTCGCGTCAGTGTTTCATCAGCTATCCAAATACCTCAAATTTCATCAAAAACACACACTGTCTCCTGTGTTTGATATGTTACATAAAATTTACATGATAATTTTTGACCAAGTTAGGTCAAACTCCCTGTGATACTTCCCCTTTAAGGATCATTCAGAGACATCAATTATGAACATCTTTCCCACTGCCACTCTATAGCACCTTCATTAACAAAGTACTCTGAATACCCCTCCCTTACTCGTTTGGCCTCTGTGGTTGCATTATGACCTGTTGAGGGCACCTGTAGAGAGAGAAAGGACTCTGAAGCACTATCTTGTCTCCATAACCCAGGCACCAATTTGCCATCTTCACTCTCTGAATCAATTAAACCGGCTGGAAAGTAAACATCTTTAGAGATGCTGCTCCTGAGAAAGTTATGGAGAGTCAATGCTGCCATAACAACTTGTTCTATTGTTTCTGGTGGTATTTGCATGATTGTTTTGAATACACGCCAGCGGTTTGCAAGGATTCCAAAAAGGTTTTCAGAGATTCGTCTTGCACGGCTGTGACGGTAGTTGTAAATTCTTTTCTGTATGTCAAGCCCATGTTGGGGATATGGTTTCATCAAGTACGGTTTCAATGCAAATGCATCATCACCTACTAGAACAAATGGAAGAGGTTCTGTACCATTGGGTAAGAGTTTGGGTGGAGGAATTGAAAGACTGTCATCTTCCATTGCTCCTGCAAGACCACACTTGTTCCAGACCCCCCCATCTGAGATACGGCCATTGGTACCAACATCAGCATACAAGCATTGGTAGTCTGGACCAGCCACTGCCATTAGAACAACAGAATGAGAGTGCTTGTAATCGTAAAAATATGAGCCTGCATTAGGTGGTGGCTGCATTACAATGTGTTTCCCATCGATGGCTCCGATACAATTGGGGTACTGCCATTTCTGCTGAAATGCGTTGGCAATAGCTAGCCATTCCTCAGAAGAAGAAGGCACTCGTAGAAAACGAGGACCAAGATGTTTGGCAATTGCAGAACAAACTTCTTTTATGATGTAAGAAATTGCTGCCCTGGAGATTCTGAACTGAAAACTCAGTGATCTGTAGGTTTCACCAGTAGCCAAAAATCTCAGTGTTACCGCCAGCCTTTCCGGTGCAGTTATCACCTTGTTGCCACCTAAGATCTGCTGAGGTGTTATGTCAGCTTCAATGTACCTTGAAAAATCAAATAAGCAAACAATCATAGTTTTATTCCAAATTAAATTCCATGAATGTTTTTAACACACTTATATTAATAATTACCTTATAATAAACCTTTTTAACTGTCAGTTTCCTCCAGGGGGGAGGTGGGTGCTCAAGTCTTACAGGGTACGAAGAGGATGAAGAGAGTACAAAATTCAAACTGCCGATAGCAGACCGGGTACAAAATACAAGCTGCAAAAATATACCTGTTTCTGTTATTTATTTTTGTAACCCTTTCACTGCCAAGGGGTCTCCCTTTGACAAGTAAAATCGTCTGGCATTAGACAGAGTAAAATCTATTAAGTCACCCTTGGCAGTGAAAGGGTTAAATTATATTCAGTTCTAAAAAAAAAACATTTTCAGGGAATGTTCTTGGGCTGTTTATTTTCTAGTTTATAATAAGTTTATAAATTATTTCTGAAACATCATTTCAAGCCTCTTGCTATTGAAAGCAGGTGATTCAAAAATACCATGTTAACTATAATGCAAATAATACCGTAAACGTCCATGTATAAGCCGCACTTTTTTTCACTAAATTGAAGCCCAAAATCAAGGGTGCGGCTTATCCACGGATACATCTGTGTTTGGAGATCGCAAACACCTTATTAATATTCATAAAACTTCTTAAGTTGTCAAGAAATAAACATAAAAGAAACTGAGAGTTTGTTGCTGTTGTTCGTTGACTTTTTTCACGAGTGGCGGCTCCTAAAGGAGCCGTTTATGTCTTTGAATGTTTATCAGCGAATCTTGCTCTCCACGAGTTCTTTCAAGCGATTAATTTTCACTTTACTCGAACAACTAAACACCAACCTACAAGGAATCTCCATTCCTCTACACAGCTGTTTTCAGTGACGTCTACGGCCAGTCAATTCCACGCATATCTTCATATCTTTCCGCCACGTGCGATAAAGTACGCGAGTACTCACGAAGGAAATGGCCGACTATTGCATTGTTTTTGACCACTTTCCCGGCAAATTTGTCGACTTTGTTGTCAAGCTCCTGATCTGCCTGAAGTTTTTTGCCTATTGCGGGTTTTCAAATAACTTTATAGACGTGATATCCCGGCCGGCCCGAACAGCTGCGATGCTTTTTTGATCGACCCAGGCTCTGTCCCAGACTCCTCCCCACATCGAAAGCTTGGCTACTAAGCACTCGTTCGTTTTGTTGCAATGGTAAAGTTTACGGCGTGTTTCGAAGTGATAATCTTGAAAAATTGGGTAAAAAGAGCATTTTAAGTTGAAGATGTCATAAATTCAAACAAAAAAGAAGGTACAGCAAATGAAATTTCACTTTCTTTAGACTTGATAAATGTGAAAGATGGCAGCAACTTCCGTGTCAGTGTTTTGACACCTTGATTGTTTGTCCTTGTTTGCTCATAGCAAATACAACTCTGCTGGTATTTAAAACTTTATTGTTTTTATTTTTTTCTAAAATCTGCCCTTCCAAATTGGGAGTGCGGCTTATCTACGGATGCGGCTTATACATGGACGTTTACGGTAATTCATATGTTATAATTGTTTGCCCTGGCGAATAATTTGCTGTCTAAATCTTTAAGTTAAAATTGTTATTACTGTTATAATTGTTATTGTATTTAAGAATAATAACTTAAATAACTACAGGTAGGACACACTGCATAATGCAGTCTTTAAACAATGATTATATATGTTCGCTTGTTTAAAAATATTAATTTAAAACATTTCTGAAGAATGCAAATGCTCCTGTGGATGCAGACCTCACAGTGGCATTTGCATGATGATATGTCATTTGATGACAACCTCCAGATTCCTTCAGGTTTTCTGCTTCTTGTGTTAATTAGAGCAATTGTTATTTAAATCTCACTAGGGCTGCAAATTTAAATAAAAAAGAAAACCGAATTCTGGTAGTTGTACTTGTAGTCAGATGACACTTTTGTGCAAATCTGCTTTAAGTATGTCTTAACAGCAGATACAGCTCAACCATCAAGATAAATATCAGAATTTATCTCGGGATTCTTAGGGCCTCTTCATATGAGCCCAGTTGACCTGGCTGTCCCTGTTACCATGAGTCAACCACGAGTCAAGCCAATTTTTTTCTTTTTTTTCTTATTATGTCCCGAAAAAAATAGAATGTGACTATGTCACTCCTGCACTATTTGTAAAAGACAATCGTGCAATGGACCAGCAAATAACGTGACTTGTCATCATGTGTACCATAGTTTGGTAGACTGAGCACGATCCCAGGGGGTGTCACGAAACATCAGACGCCCCAAAATTAAAAAAAAAACACAAAGATTTAAACCTGTACTCGCCTCGCAATGTTCATAGGTATCAGCGATACGTGCCAGCGATAAATATCTCGCTGCTTTTTTACGAGAGAACGGCGGAAATCGAGCCTACTTTTTTGGCTGTTGCATGTGAATATTGCGTGACCGTAACACACTTCAGGTGATAAGAACTGACTGAGACTAGTTTAAATCTTTTTTTTTTATTCCAAGGGGTCTGAGTTTTCACGGTCTTAGGTCTGAGGATTGAGTTTTGAGGATCTGAGTTTTCGTGACACCCCGCTCCTTCGCGTGAGACTGCAAAAATCAAAATGGAGCGAGCCGCGATCGAGGAGATCTTGTTATTTAAATGTCCAGTCGTTTACTGCTTAGAGAATCACTATCAATATATTTTATTTCCTACAATCTATATATTTGGGGGGACAAAGTGAAAAAAAAATTGGCGTGACTCGTGGTTGACTCGAGGTTGACTAGTGACTCGAGATTGACTTGGGCTCGCGCGGATGGCTTAATTGTCCAACGCTATGACTCTGAACTCGATATTGTCAACAGATACATTGTTCATTTATTTTCTCCAGCTATATTTTAATTTGAAACAAACGTTTGGTCTCATTATTTCTCCTGTTTAGGGGGTCAAAGATTTGCCATGTTCATCTGTCGTACGAAATTTTTAGACGCTAATATATAATTTAAAAAATAACCTCGGACTCGAACAAGTACGAGTTGTACCCGCCCATTATGTTTCCCAATCCATCCAGTTATTTACAAATATATGTCTAACAATTTGAATGAGTTAATATGAGAAGGCGGGCTAGTCCTACATCTTGGTTTCCACAACCCGAGATCTCGGCAACCGGCATGAAAATATTAAAGCTGCGGTAGTCGCGAGCAATTCAATATGTTGTGTCATTTTGGTTTAGCCTTCGTTTAATTTAGCTCTATGAAATTTGACAGTAGATTTCACTTTGGTTACCAAGCCAGACCGGTTCACTGAGATTGTTTAACGAGGCATTTAAAAGTTGATTTACCTGAGAATCGTGTGGAAATCTGCAGGTTTCATTCGAAACATTTCTCTGTAACCCGCCACGTCTTCAATCATCAGCTCCTGTACTATGTTGGCAAAGTAGCCCTTCTCTTGTCTTCTCTTGATCCACAACCTAGTTTTTCCTCTTTTCACTTCTCTCTCGTCTTCCTCTACAAGCAACATTAGAGAAAATACCACAATTTTGCGGCGCCGACAGCGAAATCACTCATAAACATACTCCATGTTTACGTCCGGGAGGACGGGAGACTGGGTGCCATAAATATTCGCTGCAAATTGCGTAGACTGTTGCGTGATGTTGCGTGCGTTTGGCCAGCTCTACACAACATGTCGCAACAAAGTTGCGACATGTTGCGCCGACATGTTGCGATCGTTTGGCCGGGGCTTAATACGCTTAACGAGGCTTCCCAGTTAGGCTTAATCGATTAGGGCTAGGCTTAAGGACCTCAGTGCCCTCTGGTTAGCGTAAATAGCACGCGGTTAGCTTACAAGCACTCGGGATTACCCTCCGACAGCCTTGTTATCGCATTTGGGGTTAGAGTTTGGCTTAATGAGGTTAGGGTTAGGGTCAAAGTTTAGGGTTTGGAGTTTAGGGTTAGGGTTTGGGGTCTAGGGTTAGGGTTAGGGTTAGGGTTTGGGGTCTAGGGTTAGGGTTTCGGGTTTAAGGTTTAGGGTTTTAGGGCTAGGGTCAGAGTTTAGGGTTAGGGTTTGAGATTTAGGGTTAGGGTTTCAGGTTAGGCTTTAGGGCTAGGGTCAGTGTTTAGGGTTAGGGTTCTGGGCTTAGGGTTAGGTTTTAGGGTTAGCGTCAGGCTTCATTAGCTCCTGGGCTCTGGTTAGCTTACAATCTCTCGGTTTAGCCTAAATAATTCTGCGCCGGCCGGTTAGGCTGTTTATTGTTAGGTTTTTTTTTTTTTTATAATGTAAGGGATGTAAGGGGGAGCATTTCTACCCGGCAAGAATCTGCCCCAGTTCCTTCAGCCGTGAAAAGCTACAAGATGGCAGCGAGTCTTTCAAGTCGACACTACACTGGATGCAAAATAATATGCCACAGTTCGAGCCTGTACTTGATTGCCTATATTCCACGTCAGGATCCGATTTTCTGGAAAATTGTGGACTGGTCGTTCCGAATTTCATGAGGTTTAGTTCGCTCTGTTTCGGCATGCTCCCCGGGCATACTTTCCCACGGGAAAAGTTCGCAAGTTGCTCTCATCACGCGAAAATGGTGTTTGAGTCGGTCAGGTAGATATTAAGGAAGAATTTTGAATACCGGTATGTGTTAAATTTATTTCTATGAAGGAGCTTACGGCACTTAAAACAGCCACTTTTCCGTGATCCTTCAGCATTTTTGTCGAGTGAAATGTGCTCACACGGGAATGGAAAGAGATCGGTCCGGCGTTGGGGAAAATACCGTTCCATTCGACGTATGAAAATTCGGAAAGTCAAACCGGAATTTTTGGTCGAATGGAACGCGCCCCTTGTGTGTTATCGACAGTTCGGATCGAAATCCACCAATTACAGCCACTAGTGTGACTTTCAGCTTCTTTACGTCATGCGGGCTGTGATTGGTGGATTTCGATCCGATCTGTCGATAACACGCAAGACTGACAGAAATTTTGGAAACGTTTCCTCGGGTGCTTTGTTTTCCAAAGTCGCGTATATCAATGAAAACGGTGGTAACAGAACGAGTGTTGTTCGTTTTATTGTCATGCAGCCTGTGTTATTTCTTATAAAGCTACGATCACCAAAGGAAACGAAAATAAATAGCGCCGCGCTTTAGCCTGTCTACGATTAGGTTTCCTGACAATAATATTAGGGGAAACTTAAGGCTTGGAAAAGAAGTAACGCACAAAGCGCTGTGACGAACATAATAATTCAACGTAAGTTGCAAAGCAAATTTTAATTAGTTTGACATTAAACCAAATGAATGTTGTTTTCCAACATGCTTTTCACATTGTCATGCTTAACCCTGCAGTTTGTTGCCTTTCTCAGTATAAAGTCACGATTGCCCGAAAGATTACATTTTAAAACAAGTCATCAATGTTGAATATTGGTATAAACATCCCTGTTTCAATAGTTTTTATTTTGTATTTCGAATGTGGGTTTAGTTTCCACAATTAGCAAATGTCCAGCTAAAATTCAAACACTCTGACACACTTTAATAAAGCTCGTTCCTTCATTCATTCATAATGTTAAAGATTACGTGCAAATGCCTCGGTGAACCGCCTTCGACACCGCCAGCTGCCCTGTTTTGTCGAATTAATTTCCTTC
>JAHPZR010054923.1:0-5000 GCA_019787425.1 Platygyra sinensis | reverse complement strand
CTTCAAACATTTTCGACTCTTTTTCATTTCAACAACTGGCATGAATTAAAGAAAGAAAAATAATTCTATATTTGAAAAGTAATTCTTTTTTTGGCTGCCATATTGATTTTGTTTGATTGGGCTATCATGCGACCAAGTCAAATACCCATGATGTAAATTTTTATGGTATCAAAAATGCTTGTCTGCCATCTTGAAATGCAAATCTAGGTTCACTATGACTTTATTGATGTATTCCTTTGCTGAATGAAAAAATTAAGTAACATTGGGAAACAGCTGTTTGGAAAACATGTTACCTGATGACTTTACTGTCTGTATAAAGTACATGTAATTTTGTTTTGACTGTGCATAAATTGAAACTTCAACTGGGCTATTTGAAAGAGCTTACTGTATATTTTATGTACTTTCTAAGACTTGCATGAAAAACATCTTTTAGTGAAGAAAAAGTCAGCTTCTATGCCATTTGGGGGTGAAGTGCTTCTACGGCAGTTGTTTATTAGTTCAATTGCAGCTCAAACATTTTAGTCTGACGAAAAGGAATGCTCCCATCTGCACAAAGGTCGGCACACACGATGGACTGGTCCCTATGACTAGTCCCTGCAACAAGTCGCAGGGACTAGTTGCATCGCGTGAACTGGCCATTTTTGACACAAAATCTAGTCATTTTGGTCCCTGCGACTAGTCCCACAAATTCAAACTGGTTTGGAATCATGGGACTAGTCGCAGGAACTAAAGTTGGTCCCTGCGACTAGATTTTGAAGCAAAAATGGCCAGTTCACACGATGCGACTGGTCCCTGCGACTAGTCGCAGGGACTAGTTGCCAGTTCACACGATGCGACTTGTTGCAGGGACTAGTCAAAGGGACTAGTCCCATTGTGTGTGCCGACCTTGACTTGTAGAATTTTCCATCGTTTTCGGAAAATTAAATTTCAGATCATTATTTTATCTTTCATACCTCCAGCTTTGATACTAACCTATAAATAATGTGCAATAAAATACCACTGTCTGCCTCAGTCTACCATGAAAATTATACCACCTTACATCTTTGTTTACTGTGTAACCATAAAGTCAGCTGTGGCTAAATATTATTACAGTACCTACACGTAGGAGAATAAAATAAATGAGTAATAAGTCTTGTTTTTTATGGATACAGAATTTCTGAGGGTTAGGGGGACCAAAGTAGAAAAATCATGGAAATTCCAGGGCTTGGGGTACCATGAAATCCCCTGGAATGGAAAATCCTAGGGGGGTGAGGCAGTCAAAATGGAAAAAACCCTCCAGGGGTGTGTTACCATTTTCTGGAACCACACAATTTGCATTTCAAGATGGCAGACAAGCATTTTTGATACCATTAGCATCATGGGTATTTGACTTGGTCGCATGATAGCCCAATCAAACAAAATCAATATGGCAGCCAAAAAAAGAATTACTTTTCAAATATAGAATTATTTTTCTTTCTTTAATTCATGCCAGTTGTTGAAATGAAAAAGAGTCGAAAATGTTTGAAGACTTCAGTTATTTAAAGAGGCAAGCATTTAGTAGCCAAGATGGCCAGCAAATGAGGAAAATCCACTAACCAAAATTCAAAATCTACTGGTATTTGGTTAGCAGACCACCACCAAGTTTGAGCCCTGTGCACCATCCCATAATATCAGAAGGCCTGTCTTCATATTAGCTACACATTGAAAGGACTACAGCAATCCCAAATTATTGGTTATGTTGGAGAGTTCCTATCATTGGCCTAAGTACCTTGAGAGCGACCCATGTATAGTAATACTGACATAAGGATCAGAAAATGTTCCATTTCCATTGCATCCATACAAATCAGTGCATTCTACAATCCTAAAGGGAAAGAAAGCAAAACATATTCATATTTAAGGATGAAATAACAACAACATGATATAGAATTTATGGAGACCTAGGAAAAAATCCGAGTCCCAGATGGGATTTGAACCCACGACCCTCCGTGAGTTTATGTGTACCAGTCATTACTTGGCTGCGTAACCACGCGATGCGGTTCCAGTCGAGACCCACAAATTGACCCTTGCTCACCATAGAGTCTCCAGTAGCTCAGTGGTTAGAGCATCCGACTAGATCACGGAGGGTCGTGGGTTCAAATCCCATCTGGGACTCGATTTTTTCCGAGGTCTCCATAAATTCTATATCATGTTGTTGTTATTTCATCTTTAATATACTCACTTTGGAGGTTGCTTGGCTGCATCTTGATATGCTTTAATGTGACAGCGCGATGCTGTTAGTGAGTTTATCTTGATATGATTTAATGTGACAGCGCGATGCTGTTAGTGAGTTTACGTGTGCCAGTCATTACTTTGCTGTGTAACCGCGCGATGCGGTTCCAGTCGAGACCCACAAATTGACCCTAGCTCACCATAGAGTCTCCAGTAGCTCAGTGGTTAGAGCATCCGACTAGATCACGGAGGGTCGTGGGTTCAATAAATTCTATATCATATTCATATTTGCCTGAAAATCATTCTCTGTAGCTCTTAAAATTGTTTCCCTTACATGAGGTAGCAAGAGGCATCACTTGCCCAAAGGGCAATCAACAGACAGAATACACAAACCCGACACAGGCAATCCACTAGCCCTGGACTAGGAAGCGTTTTTGCACATTGCTTTCAGGGTTGTCAATAAGAGCCGTAGCCTGTAACACCTGTTATGGCTGAGTACTGTACATGTATACCTGATTTTCCCTTTAGTTAATGCTACAAGTGAAATTGCCTGTTTCTGAAAGGATTCACCCAACAAGAAAAAAATTTGTTATGGTTGCAGAGAATAAGAATACATGTACAGGTGACTGAAAAATTAATGACAGCCCTGGCTTTAAAATACTGCTTATTTCAAATACATTAATTTTAAGACATACCTAATACTAATTTTGGGTGTACTAGAGTATTCATCATCATCTGTATCAGGTATAAATTCATAATGTTTGATTTCTAAATGTATTCTTCCTTGAACTTCAGTATCAGGTTCAACCTGAACCAGAGGAAACCATGAGTCTGATGGGTAACTATGAACACTGCCTTTCTTTATTGCAACCTAAAAGAACAAAATAAATTAACTAAATTTACAGGGCATCTGACAGGATGCGGTGGTGCGGATCCGCATAATTCGCCTACTTCCGCATCCTCCGCATCCTTGGGGCATTTTTCCGCATAAAACTAGAAAATTGCTACATATAAGCGAGAAAGCAACTGACAACCATCATCAGAAGCAAAAATATCAAGAGAATGATCATTTTGAGGTTATTCACCCAAAACAGCGACGAAAACACGTCTTTTGTTCGTAAACAATTTTAAGCCTCCAGGGGTTCCGTGCATCTTCTGGTGATGGGCCTGGGTTCTAGTTCTAGTGGTGTCCAGTTTTTCTTATCCGACTAAATACCTGGTTACTAAGCTTTGGACAAACACAACAACGAAAAGCATGGAAAATTGTGCTGAACGAAGAAATAAGTGTCCACAAATGGCAGCTAAAGGTCAAACGTGTCATAAAGGACTGAAATTATCGGTAAGACATTATGTGTATTTTATACATCGGAAAAAGCCATGGGAGCAACTTTATTAAATTGTAGAAATTTCTGCATAATCTGGCATCTTTTCCGCATAATCGTCACTTTCTTCCGCATAATATTGCCGAAAATTTCCGCATAATTTTCAGTTTTTTCCACACCCTATCGGATGGCCTGAATTTACACAGCATTCAGGAAAATAGCATGAAGCATTCTAGCACTGGCTAAATTCTCCAAACAGCTTTTCCACACAATAATTAACAATTATTCTTTGCAATCGAGGTGAATAGTGGCAGAATATTTACCGATGCCGCGAAGCGGCGAGGTAAATATTCTGCCACTATTCACCGAGATTGAGAAGAATAATTGTTTTAGTATATACACAAGAAGTGATCTCAACAACATTTTCAGAAGGAAACCATTAAAAATGGATTTAATTTGACCTCTCAATTCATGCGTGGAAAACGTGCAAGCTGTACAAAGCATGCGCGAATTCGCGAAACTATTTACAGAATCTTTGAACATGGAAATTATAGTTAATCTTCGAAAAAAACTCGTGACAGTCTAGAATAATGGTCCTTAAACACCGTTCAAATCAGTGTGAATCAAAAGTATGCTTTATTCAAAAGTATGCTTTATTTTTGTTTGGCTTACGCATTATTCACTCGGTAAGGGGTGAATAATGCTCATTAGCCAGAGATAGCGAACCAATCAGATTGCTTTAAAACACCAAGATCACTGAGTGTGTATATCCTACTTAGTGCAAGTGTTTGTGGATATCAGATCAAAGTGGTTAATAATCAGTGATTCATGACATCAGACCTTTGGGATCTCAGATTTCGTTACCTTGTGCCCTGTCTCGCTAGACCAACAATGTTGTAATTTTGCACCCTCTCCCTTCCCCCCAGGGTCTAACAATCAAATGTGTGTCTTTATTGATTGATATGAAATAATTATAAGTTTAACATCGGAATGCAAATTATTAAAAAAATTTAAATCTGGCACTAGTTAACTCAAAAAATGTAACACCAGGGACTCCATTTGCTTGTTGAGCACATTATAGTTTATGTTCAGATGAGTATGCACACTATATAACAGGCCTTCTAACAGGGTGTGCGGGTGCGGAACCACACAATTTGGTCAAACCCACACAATAACCAACAATCTGAGAAAATTGGCAAAATCCCACACAATACTGAAATGTTTACTTGAAATTTTAATTAAAACGGATATTTCTATTAAGTATCAAGATTTATAGAATATTTTTAGACTATTTTCAGACTATTTACCTTCCAAAACAACTCGTCGATTGCATTATCCAAAAAACAAGGCGTTCTTACCCTAGCCTGCGCTATCCTGGGCACTAGCCTACTATTTAGACATACATGACGTACTTAGAGGTTTGCTAGGACTTATGGGGCGATCTCCTCACGTGTTTTCATTTAGCTCTTTCGATTGCTTTGACAAACAAAG
>JAHPZR010054922.1:67500-84593 GCA_019787425.1 Platygyra sinensis | reverse complement strand
GGATATCACAGAAACCTTATCCAGTAATTGTTTACTACCACTCGATATATATATTGCACAATACGCATACATGATAAACCAAAATTACATTTCCATGGCCAGCGATTCTATTTTGTTCCGTGATTGCGCCAGATTGTTGACATCACTTCATGAGTACTGAAAGGAGCAACTTTCGTTCGGTAGTAACTCAATTTCTTCTAACATATTTACCATCGATCCACTCGTTTTTCTCATTTCCGCAATACTTTTCTGTCAAGCGACGATCAAGATCTTATTTAGATCATATCTTGGTTTTCGCGCTGATTATTATTCAAGATCTGAGTTTTATTTTCCGATAATATGTACACGAAAATAAAAACTTGTTCATTTAGCTTATATATTCACAGCAAAGATAGTAAAGGCATAATTGGACGGGTAAAAAGGGGAGAATAGATTCCGAACTCTTAAGGAAGAAAAAATGCATAATTTTATAAATATACAGCAACTTAAAACATTAAAATAAAATCGGTTTCATCCATAAACTTAGGAGTGATTTACATTTATAGAACCTACTTAACAACGGCTAACACAAGTCTTTGAATAAACTTTTAAAATACTACTAAAAAATTTCAAATAAGATTATTGTCAGTCTTAATATATTAGCAATTAAAATTGTCTTACCTTGATATGATTAATAGTCTCTTTTATCAAAGAAGCGCTTGCGTTTGGGAAGGACTGCGAATAAAAACATGATAGTTAAGTCATATATGATGCGGTCCGTTTGTTAGCTTGTACACGTGACAATCAATCGACAATCACCCGTCACTCTATGTCTATTCTGAATATATGGTCCGAGTTGCCCTCAAGAATAATCGACAGGCATGAAACTTCATCTAAAGGAAGTGGAATGGAGTAGTTCTCGTTGTCATCTGGATCCAGACAAGTAGAAAATACTCTAACGAAACTGTTCTGTCGATCAGATAAAATGAGCGAGAGCTAGAGCAGTCCACTTTTGTATTATGTATATTCGGTAATTACCTTACATATTGGCTTCATAAACCACACAGCGGAAATGATAATCTTTTTACCACTAGACAAATTATTTTTGGCAATAAAGAAAGAATGGAGTCGACTTTATCTTTTGTGATCATTCTTGTAACAGAATACAATTACTTACCGTTTAGATGTGGCATCTAAAGAAAGCTGTTTTAAAAGCTAGCTTTTATATCTTGTACAGAAAAACGACACTATTATTGTCTCTTGACAGAACATAAAAAAGCAAATTCTGAATACAAATATATTGCGGCGAAACTTTCAAACTTGGCGGTTTCCACTGAAAAGTTGAAAACGTGGAGTAGCAGAAGAGCAGTTCTTCATGATTATTAAGTACATATGGTTCCAAATTCAACACTTACGTTAAGGTCTACGAATGTCCCTCTGTGGCTTTTTTAAATGCATTTAATTTATTCATGTGTTCTCTTTGGCGACGTTTACTGCTGATGAAACGACCAGCACCTGTTTTGTACTGATATTATTTCATCTGATGTTGGGCGCCTATTTTAATTTAGAGATAAATGATGTTTCTAAAGATGTCTTAAAGGAGCTGTCTTTGTGCAAGGTTGTCTGCATGGTCCGCGTAAAAAACGTAAAAGTTCGCCAGCTAATGACAGAAAAACAATTGTTTAATTAGTTCTTTCTATTAAGCTGGATCTGTTTTTCAGAATCAGAATTAAAATGTTAATAATATGTATATGTATTATATAAACTCTTGGTCTTCGGCCATCGTGAACTTGATTAAAAAGATAAAACAAACAGCGGGTGATGAACATATTGAAAACTTTCATTTTATAATCTTGACGTTTCGTATGCAGTCAACATACATTTCAAAAGAATAACGGTTTTCAAAAATTGTAACCGTTATTCCTTTGAAAATGTATGTTGACTAGCATACGAACGTCAAGATTATAAATGAAAGTTTCCGCTGTTGTTTTATCTTTTTAATCATGTATATGTAATGTTATCTCGCCAGGTGATACCTGCCGTAGACGCCCGTTTAAACAAATTAGAAATTCAAGGAAAATACGAAGTAGAAATTCAAATTAGAAATTCGCACGATCAAAGTGCCACTTGTTACCAAACATGTACAAATCAATCGCGAACCAAATTACTATGCACCTTTCCAGACCACTTTATAATTATATATACAACCGGTGGATAACTTTGATTTACATATGGAAACACCACTTAACGCAATGAGTTTTAAACTTGAAACTTAAAAACTAAACTTGTTCCATATAAGTAAATAAATGCAGACAGAATTAAAACAAAACCGTCTTTCTCTTAAATTTTAATCACATTTGTTTAGCTGTCGTTATCTCTTTTTAAGAATGACATTCCACAACAATTACTCTTCACAATGGCTGTTCCTGATAGTAGATCATTGATTGTTATAAATACAAGTTGCACGAGCACCACTTAGGGAAGATAATGCAATAACAACAAATTCCAATTATATTTCGTTGGAGTGTTCCTGTCTTTAAAACTCAGGAGTGAACAAACACCCCAAATATCGAGCAGGCGCGACATATTATGAGAAAATATCTAGCAAAACGGTTTCCAAGGGAGGTAAATGGATAGCTCTCTGTTCTTGCATGTCTTTTTTATTATAATTTTTTGGGCGTCAATATGCCGAGTAATGCCACCACAACACTTAGTACAATTATACCGGTATAAGTTCTTGCCAAAAATTCATATCTTTGTTTACCATTTAAATTCAAAGGAATGAGATGTTAATATTTACTGTCGGTCAAACTCTTTTGAAAACTGTTGAAATATATGAACCAAACAATCGTGTCTTTTTTTTCTACATATTGTACATAAATATCTCCTCAAACATTTTTCTCGATGATGTTGGACATGGACGCTGCCTACGTACAGCTTTATCGTATTTAACCTCCTTTCTTCCCCTGACACAGGAACTGAGGAAAGACAACACGTCTGCGCGCGTTGATTTCCACTTTAAAATGGCTAAGCTGATCTAAAATCTCCGAAACTGGTGCAGCAACATTTGTACTTGTGTTTCGGCTTCCCTTTGAAGTGTTCAGCTGCTAGTTCCGTGTGAGGGTAAACGTTTTGAAAACAATTTCTTCACGATAACATATCTGATCTGATTTAATCAAAATTCAGTCACTTGACGTTAAAATGAAATATCAGAAATAAATCAATTATTCCGAGTAATTCTAATTTGAATATTTTTAATGAATGCTTTTAAATGGTTTACAAGCGTACGGATTATTGCCTGTACCATGTCCACAGGGATATTTTCAAAATTCCAAATCGCTAAAACACGTATACTTGATTCCCAACGCATACATACATACATACATACACTTTATTTAATCTCGGATTTACAGAGTAGCTGGACTTAGCTAATATCTCCGAGGAAAAGTAAAATATAAAAATAGAGGCAGAAAATATAAAACTACAATAAATGGCTACGTACTTATATATATGTTAATTACCTAATAAACCAATAAACTACGCATAAAAATTATAGTTGCGGATAAGTCGCTCGAAGTCTTTGTATGAACTCACTGTTCTATAATTCTCAGGTAACGAGTTCCAGAGTTTAGAAGCAAGATAACAAAAATTTAACGCAAATTTAATAAGGGACCGCAAAGAAAGATTCTGGCGGTTCACGTTGAATCTGTGAAAGATCTGATCAGCCAAAAATAGAAGTACGGTCCCTAAAAAAATCGTGTTATTTTTCACGCTTTTTATATATAATCGCACAAAACAAATGTGATATTACACACATAAACAATCGGACATACTCAACTCTGTCTTAAGAATTCATTATCTGTATACATCTGTTAAAGGAGAATAACTTGACGTTTCCAGGCAGTAAGTGAGGACTTGTTTTGCGTTTCCAAATTTATCGATTTTTTTTTAATTGACAGCAGTGAACTCCAGGGAGATAAGCTAGTTAAATTTGCATTGTAGTCCTGAAATAGCGTGGACAAAATTTTGATTTATGTTGTTTTTGAAGTACAAGTTTGAGATTTACTTTGTAGGTTTTACGGTTAGAATCAAGTTAACAGTCATTACCCTCTGATAAACTGAAAGGCTTACCTGATCTAATCCGAGGAATCTTCTTAAAAGAAAATCTCAAAATTTTGAATTAACACGAGTCAACATTTCACCAACCTACTGGTCAGTAAATAAAAGACACAAAAGACAAATAAGACAAATAAGACACGCAATATGAGTCGGCGCAATTTTGTCAAGTTAGCTGTCAATCACTGACTAATTTTGCTTTTTTGTGGATAAATACATTGATTGACATGTTTTGTTTTCCATGGTTTAGGCTCAGGATTGGGATATTCCTAATAACAATCTTTTACCACCTATATAGTTTGTTTTTATTCGATGTCATCAAAATTCTTAAGCGTAAACCAATTACTCTTTTAAGCCTTACTGTTTATCACAGTTGTTATAAAACAAAATTATACGTGCAAAGTTCCATGCTTTAAGACTGCTTCGGTGTGAAGAAATCCACGTTTTTGAAATTTCACGTGTTCGTTCGGCGGTCGAGGGCTTTTAGAGTAGTACAGAAACCAGACTTTTTTTTTGTAACACCATCTAGACTGTCAATCATCTATAACACATTTGTTTAAAATTAATCTGAACCGAGGGTAATGTGCAATACAATTTAAGAACATTTTTACTTGGTAATTAAATGTGGCTGGTGATCCCCCTCTACAAGTTTTGGTCAGTTGGTTGAGAATGACAACTATAGACCCCCGAGGGGGGGGGGGGTACTCCCATATATGAGCTATATAGGTACGTGCCGCGGAATAGGATATGGTTTTTGAGGTTCTCGGTCCTTAAATAGGGTATCTTTTTTTACCCTTTTGTAACTGTGTTCCTGGTGTGGTCCTTAGATAGGGTAGCTAAATTGTATTATCTAATACTGGAGTGCGGAAACGCCCGCTTTACGAATGGTTTTTTTTTTAACTTGATGTATCCTTTTAAGTATTAACAAAATGCTTAGTTTGCAACAAAAGAACAAAGGTTTAATTGCCTTGAATAGGGTGTCATTTTTCGTGTTTGGGCCTTAAAAAGGGTATCAATTTTCGCTTCCTTAGTCCTTAAATAGGGTCAGGGTTTAAGAACCTTCGCGGCACACCCCTATCCAAAATTCGTGGGAGTACCCCCCTCCCCCCCCCCCGGCTATAGACTTATCTCAATTCTCCCTATTTTGTCAAAGATCTTGGAGAAAATAGTCTACAAGCAGCTGATGGCTCATCTAGAGCGTCATTGTCTACTTTTTGAGTACCAATTTGGTTTCCGTCCGAACCGTTGAACCGAACTAGCTGTTATTTACTTCACTGATCTTATTAGAAAGGAGGCTGACAATGGTAAGGCAATAGAAGCAGTCTTCATTGACTTATCAAAGACACTCGACACCATCGGTCATTCCGTTCTGTTATGTAAACTGACCCGTTATTGCGTATATGATATGGAACTACAATGGTTTACTGATTATTTATTTCTTCGCAAGCAGATCGTTCAATTTAATGGCGTCCTTTCTGAACCAAATCCAATTAACATTGGAGTTCCTCAAGGAAGTATTCTTGGGCCTCTCCTTTTCCTCATCTTCTTTAACGATGTGCATAGTCCCCTTTGTCATTGTAAGATAATTACTTATGCCGATGATACAGTGATTTTTACATCCGCAAGTGATTTCGATGTGATACAAAGCAACCTTTCCCAGGACCTAGATAATCTCTATAACTGGTTTCGTTTAATCTGAAGAAGGGTAAATCCGAGGTGATGCTGTTTGGTACCGGAAAACGGTTAAATTTGTTTCAAGGTTGTCAAGTCAAGCTATCAGTCAATGATTCTCCCATCAACACCACTACATGTTATAAATACCTCGGCGTGCATCTGGACCCGACACTTAATTTTGAAACGCATTTTCAAAAAATGTACAAGAAGGCAGCAAGAAGAGTGAACCTCCTACAGCGTATCCGTTCCAACATTGATACTCTTACTGTGCCCAACGAATTTATCAATCGATGATTATACCAATATTTACGTACTGCGGCTATAATAGTCTTGGATGGTCAGAGTCCCCCAAACGCATGATCCGCTCTATTGAGACCCGAAGCCTCGAAATCATTTCCCCAAAATGTAGCCCACAGAACTGTGACCTTCGATTTTTAACAATTGACAACTTTTTACAAAAGCAAGCGTGCTGCTTTGTATTTGACTGCCTTAATGGAACTGCGTGCTTTCCATTTAAAGATTACTTTCAAAGATTTCATAACGCTTTAAACACTAGAAACAGTGGGAAAACAGCAAGACTACCAAAGGCCAAACTGGATTTTGCACGCCGTAGTTTTTATTTTTTAGGTGCCTCGATTTTTAACTCATTGCCGTTAAGTTTAAGAAACATTAATTCTAGAGTTTTATTTAGGAATGCCTTGGACGATTATTACTTGTATTTTTTTTTTTTTGTAATTTTTATTATACTTTGTACTGAAGGGTTATCCTGGTTAAATATTCACTTCATTATTATTATTACAAAATCAAGGCCAAATTATAAATTCATATAGAATTACAATTATTTCCTTCTCTGCAACTTCCAAAAACGTGCCGAGATAAGTGGCTTGCCTTTTTTTCAGTCTTTGTATGCTCAATGTTATTTAAAAGTAAACTAAATAGCTTATAAACACACTGGGGAAAGAACGTTTTTACGTAGTGTAATGCAGTCCTAATCCAGTTTGTATCAATAGTTTTTCATACGTTACGGATTTGGTCACCCAATTGGCTGGCAAATAACAACGCAGTCACGTATCCTTGACTGTCATGCAAATAAAATAATATGCCCCTGTTTCTAGATGAGGTAAGATATTGAGCTGAGGAGTTGTTATCAGATACTGATAAATTTATCCCCTGTCATGCCTGAGGAAGATAATAACTTTCGTGTCTCTTTAGTCTTGGATTTCAGAAAATGATGACGTCACGTACAACCCAAGAATTTGGCGTATAGATTCCAAGTGTGATTGATTTCTGTACAGCTACAAGGAACTCAAGTCCGTGTCATCAGGAAAAAATGTTAAGTAGCTCGGTGACAGCAGATGGCTATAAGCTGTAGTAAGAAAACAATCGTCCGTGTAGCTCGGCAAATGATCATGATGACCCTCCGATCTGGGGTCAGAAAATGAACTTGATTTTCCAATTTCTTGCCCAGCAAATTCGTTGCGGCCATAATTAGTTGTCACGAGACAAACTTTCCGTGTTGTGTGGATCTCACTAAAAGGGCCGTGCTTTGTGGTCAAAATGGTTAATTCACCTTTTTCATTTGTGAAATCAAGATGCAAAGTTAACCAATGTAAACACATACAAACAGAAAGTATAATTTGATGACGCGCTTTATTTTCTCAAGAGATATTTTTTGCAATTGTTAGCGATTTGGAAGTGTCGCCAGCAGTTCAAATGCTTGCGCCTTTCTATTCATCGCTAGTTCAACTTCACGTTCAGATTCGTTATCAGTCATTCGAACAAACTTAGTTTCATTTCTTCTCGGTTACTTATCTTGTTGTATGTAACATGTGTAATGGTCAATAAAGCTGTCAAAAAAAAAAAAAAAAAAAAAAAACGACACCAACTCTAATCTTTGATTACTAACTACATAATAACCGAGAGTGAGGTCGTTACGGGAAAATCTCAAACTGAGGCCTTGCCGTATTGACCGAGCGATAGCGAGGTCAATACGGTAGGCCGAGGTTTGAGATTTTCCCGTAACGACCGAACGGTCGAGGTTATTAAGTTGTTTATTATATGGCAAACAAAACGGTTTTAAAGAAAGAAAAAATCTAAATTCAAGGGGAAGTCGTTACTTCACATCCGGTGATGCGCGCGCTTAACTATTCATTCATCTTTTCAAATCAACTCAACAAACTGACGCGTACTCCGTCAAGAAAATTAATTTATTTTTGGAAAACAATGATCAATACGGCCGCAAAAAGTATTTTAGTACAGTTGTGTTACTATACGGCGACAGAATTTTCATCGACATTCTCAAGAATCAACCGCCAAACGCCAATTCCTACAGAAAAGTGCTTCAAACTTGCTCAAAAGCCGTACGGCCGTGTCGGTAAGAGAAAATACAATTGAACGGAATCAGCACTACTCTTCGTGGTCACTTTCGATGAAAACTCTTCGCCTTTTCTGAGTTTCCTGGATTATAGTTACTGGCCCGTTAAAGATCTTGAACTGGCGCTCAGAGATGCTGCGAATGTCCACACCGGAAATACAAAACCACTCGGCTGTTTAAATCTGATGGTCCTTGAAGATGTTTAAACTGGCTTTTGTTACAGCAAGAGAATTTGTTGATGTTGACTGCTGTACTGCTCTGGTGTCACCAATTGCCTTTTGAATGGTGAAAGAACACTGGAAGGCCGGGAGAAGTGCCTTCGGAAAGGAACCTGTCATGCATACTTCGCTGCAAACCCGCTAAACCCCAACAGGGTGTCAGATTCATAATCGTCGCCATTCGTTTTCCGATATCTTAAAAAAACTTTGCCAATAAGTGGTCAAGGACAGCAGCCGGTAAGTCCAAAACTTCTACTATGCTTCCTTTATTTACTGACGACAAATATAGCTGAAATGTTTTCATTTTACTGGCAGTTGTCCTTTCCTTTCGTGGTTTTGCTTTTTGATCTAAGCTTAAGTCTTATGAACATTTTCATTTCTTCCTGACCAATTAAGACTTAACTCGTTCGTAATTTGCCGAAGTAACTTTATTTTTTCCTTAAAAAGTAATACAATTAACTCTCTGAATGTTAATTGTCACTCATCGTCTTGTATCACGACGATTTTCAATGTAAATAAAGCAAATGTGGTCTAGCTTTGGATAACCTTCCGTGTTTTTTCTTTTCCTAATTTGCATAATCCGTAATCGGCCCGTGGGCATTACGGGAGAATAATGCCCTGTCGTTAAGCTGCACTTAGCCAATCAGATCGCGCGTTATATCGGCTACAAAGACTAGCCATATAATAATACGGTATAACGCATTCTCATAAACTTTGATTACTACTAACATAGTGGTTATAGCTAACTCAGAGCCTTGTCACTGACGATATTTTTTACCTTTGCACTGGTCCTTCCCGGACTTAGAAGGTACTGAAGTAGCAAAACAAGTTTCGATTCATTTGCATTGAGAAATGATCACCGAATTGTCATTATCGCTTATATTTTAAGTAAGTGTGCAAGACAACGTTCGAAATGAAATCGGAAGTTGACACTGCTTCGTTCGTACCCAATCTTATGTTTTTCAGGTGGCGCGTCACGTTAAAACTGACACGCTTTCCGTCTTTCTCTGACGAATTTCTTGACTATAGCACTACAGCAGTTGGATAACCTAATTTCCCTACATTTGTCAGTAAAATTTGACTGGTTAGACGGACGGCTAGACGCGGTTCTCAGGAAAAAAAATACAGACAGAGGCATGGAAAATTAGAAAAATTAACTGAGCGTCTTCTAGCCAAGCTTCATCCTTCAAACTTGATGAGTGCAATCTTCCACCGTATTTTGACGTTTTGATTCAGTACAAGTTGTGTAAATTACAATTTTGACAAAAAAGTTATTTGCCACCGGATTCTCATCATGCTCATACAAACACAGTAATTTCTGACCGCTTTGCCTACCCGTCGAGATGGCGTCGAAAACGAAAACCTCACAATATATTAAAAGCATTAGTTAAAATATTCAGGAAAAACGTCAAAATTCAGTTGTAATCTTATTCTTTCAGATGAAAGCCGCCGCTAAAGACTTAAAAGGCTTTAAAAGTGTAAACTTTGCTCAGCAGAATGTCAGTATACATTAACCTTTTGTAAAACTACCCATATATCTCCAGCAGAGCGATGATAAAAATTTTATCCTTAATGATGCCGCTGGATGTGAAGATAAATCTCGCATTAAAAAGACTATTCCGGCTCATTACATACTCCATACTCATTAAACAGCATTGCACAAGCAAAATCACAGGGTTTTACCTCCCGTGCTTCTTCGAATGACTTTTTAAACAGTGCGAAGAAAGTTAGTTTTTTATCATTGTAACCCCTGCTTCAAAGTTAAGTGAGAATCTTTCATTTCATTTTTCAAAGCGATATTTATTAATTTTACGGTAGGCCCCCTTTTAGGCGGTTCTCCAAGGTATGGCATGTAAAAATTATTTCCGCGTGATCCTCTACTCTTCATATAGCATTTTATTATTCAACAAATTGTAACACTATCCAAATATGGTCATGATGCTCTCGATATCTGTCCTCCGTAGGCAACAGATATCCGGCGGTATACGTAGCTTCGTACGTGGGAAGAAAAAGTGAAGTGAAAAAATGTCGACAGAAAGGTTTAAAAATGTTACGAGCTTGGAAATCAATTTTGTTATCAATTTGTTGAATAATAAAATAATTATCCTGCTCAATCTCGCGGAATATCGTTTGATTTTAGCCGACTCGGCCTACGGCCTCGTCGGCTAAGTATAAGACGATATTCCGCGCGATTTCGCAGGATAATTGTTAATTATTTTAAAAAATTTTAACCTCCAAATACCTTAAAATGTTTCATTTGCATATGGTTTAATAAGGAAAAAGCTTAAGCTTTTTAAGGAAGAAGCTGATTGTAGGGAAATCAAGAGGCGTTTACAACTAAGGTCAAAACTAAATTCTGTGATGTGATATTTCAAATTAAATGAGGATACCGAAAGCTAAAATTTGTTTTAAAAATGAGGTATTCATGAATTTCGAAGTATACTAAATTCTGGTCAAGGTTGAAGCATTGCGTGCATTCAAGCCCGAGTACTCCGGTTCTTAACTATGGTTACTTCTTGGCAGTGAAACAGTGCGAGTTATCTTCGCACACGCTATAACAGTTTCCCAATATAAAACCTGACGTAAAACTAAGACCTGTTAATATTATTCTTTTCATGTCTTCATTATATGACCGCGAAAGTTACTTTATTTTGATTGTACACCACTTACCTAAAGGCTCGTAAATATAGACCCTTCTCTAAAATGGCGGCAAGAAAATTCAAATACTTAGGTTAAAATAAGCTAAAATTAAAAGAAAAGTATACGTATACCAGCAAACCTTTACTTTAGTAACCCTGCAAAGTTTCAGCATCTCAGGTGTAATATCAGCTGACAAAATTTATGTTGAAAGTTGAAAAGTTTACAGACGTTTGTATGACTAAGGGTGTAATGTATACCCCCATTCATACAAACGTCTGTAAATTTTCCATTTTTCAACATACATTTTCTCAGCTGATATTACATCCTCCTTAGCTGATAGTTTTAGCTCATTTTTACCTATTTGAATTTTCGGCCGCCATTTTGGAGAAGAGTTCTGTTTTGAGTGAATTATCACATACTTGTCGTGGTATTAATTCTTCATAGACCATTTTTATATATCCCTAGTACTTGACTGGAACTAAACTGTGGCTAAAGCAGGCAGTCATATGAATGCACAGGACATTAATCTCTTTCTTTAACGGTGATACTCCACGTAAGCCCCCATTTCAAGAGATTGCATTCACATTCATATGATTACCCATACATATTTACAGCTACGGTGATTCTTTTGCCGTGCTTCTCTTTTTCAATGTTATTGGCTTGTATTTGGCGTTTGCAGGAGACTAAAAATTATGGATAAGCGGCAATGTAAAAAAAAAAGTCAGGGCGGCAATTTTATTGTTAAGATCAAAGTCATGCAGGTTTTGGAAGTGTCTGGCTAGCATACAATGCCCGTGACATAATGATAAAAAGAGCCACCCACTATAACAAAGGCTCTTACTGCAACAACCAAGAGGTTTAATTTTTAGCTGTTGTTATTTATAAAATACGCAGTACATCGCTTTTCTTGACAGTTCTTTATAGTTCCAAATCCTTAGCGTATACCTGCTCGAAACCTATATGCCGAGCTTTAAATTAAATTCGATGTTAAATTAGAATCCTACAAAATTATCTACATTCATATGCCAGCAAAAATGCAAACGATGTGCTTGCGAGATTTTAGAAAATGCTACTAAATTCCGGATTTTAAAGCAATAAGTGCGTACAATTTTATTTAACCACTCACCTAAATGTATTATGGAAACACATGTACTGACACACCACGCCGCACTTGAAATGGACCTGGGAAATCTGAGGTATCTGATTATCTTGAAACGAGCTGTGTGCACGATGATTTACATTGCGTTCAGGCAGCTGCCGATGTACTGGAAGGAGCTTAATTGCATGTAAGCAGGTGACCTTGTAAAAAGACATTGACATTGTTGAAATAGTATGCTTTCATTTTTCTCGAGTTCCTGCTATTAATCCCGCCCACGAGCTCAAACGATTTTATAACTTTATTTCAAAGGAGCCGCCACTCAGAGATTCTCCAAATGGAGACAGCTGCCAATAATTTGCAATGTGTGCAATTTCGAAAATTTGGGTAAAAAAATATTCAACCAAATATGTGAAACTTCATACTTGCGCACGAAGCATTTCAAATTTTTTTTTTTTTTTAAAGGATATTCTACCAGAAAATTTTGTAATTACACGGTTTTTATCTTCGTTTTTCTTGATGGATCGATTGAATAATAAAAGAAACCCACAGGGAGCATTGAAAATTAAAATCATTTACCCAAGTAGAACACATTAACGTTTAGCATAAATCAAGAACGATTGCAGAATCTGCCCCTTCTTCAACGGCACACATGTACAACTTATCTTAAAAAAAGAAGTTTAACAAAACGTTTGCAAATTAGCCAACTGGTCTAACATGAAACAAAATTGCTATATCGCAAAAAAAAAAAACAATATCCGTTGATTATTACAATGAACATGGCATTTACATCTCGAATATTATGAATTGCGCGCCACATTACAGAAAATTGTAAATTTACGTCAACATTTTGGTGTTTTACTCACATGTTTAAAATATGTACATGTCTCGCAGATGTTACAGGCACGCGTTTATACGTTCTACCACGCTCAAAATCGAGTTCTTCGCTCTCTTTTTCATGAGTTACTAATTTAAAAACATAATAATAGTTAGTTGAGACAGTAATCCAGCTTTACACTTAATCCAGGTGAAAATGGGAACGATTCATTGGAAAAACATACATTAGTAGTCATTAGTAACAGTCATTTCCATTGCAGTAATTCTTTTGCAATTTACTGAGGCGTTTTTAATAATGAAGTACATACCAGCGGCTTCGGTAATCAACAGTCATAAACTCTGGTTGTATTACATGTAATATCTGCTAGAGATATGCGGCAGTCTTGGCAGAAGTCCTGAAACTGTTTTACCATCCATGTTAAGGGCATGCACCTTACACTATGCAGGTTACAGGTTACATACGTTAATTCCACGTTCCCAAGGGGGTTTTCAGTGAAATATGTGACAAACAACAATAAAATACAATAAAGTTAATTCTATGTGAATAAAACTTAAAATGCACTAAGAAAAACAAAAACAAATATTCTTCAGAAATGAACTTCTCGATTTATATTCGATTTGACATTTTTATAAATAAAATCAGGACAACTCGGATTAATATTAATCTTAATGATTAATATATAGATTTAGGCCAGCCTAAAAGCGTAGCTCCTTGGCAGGGTTGTTCAGTGCCCGATTAAGCTAACCCAGAAAAAGGTAGAATTTTCATTTGAGTTTTGTAACTTTGCGGTGATGCTTTCTGTTTATTGTTTGGCTTTCTGTTGTGAGTTTCATAGTCGCAAAAAACATTTGTATAGAGGAGAAAGCTACAATTTGAATAAATTTTAATCCTGGGCTTGCATTAACCGGCTTCCAAACAATCCTGCCCTGTTTTCTACAAGTTAATCTGACTTAAGCCCGTGATCAAATCAAAAACCAGTATTTGGTCAGTGGTCAACTTCGAAAAAACACGTTATCTCGATGAGTTGTATACTTGAGCCCGCGATATGGTCACGTGATACTGGTCAGCGGATACCTTGTTTTGACAGATGTCAATTGATCATAACATGCATGTTCAATATCAAAGAAGTACACGGTAAATCAAGGCTGCATATCTCTGTCAACCTATTATTTGGAGTATGGCCGCCATGTTGCGCGACTCCGTCGTCGTCGTCGTCGTCGTCGTGCGCGCCCACGAGCGATACCGCTAGCCATGATACACATGAGAAAATCAATTCATGGGTTTCCTTCAGTTTCCTTATATGGGTATGGGGCTCCGCTTGGCGGCCTTCGGCCGCCGGAGCTCTGCTATTATAATCCAGTGATAGATTATTATAATCCTGTAATAGATTATTATAATGAGGTTTTAGCCGTGCCTTAATCAATTAGGATTAATATTAATCTTATTAATATTAATCTGATAAGTATTCATCCAATGTAGCATTAAAATTATTCCTACCTTTGATTTATCTTTGTCCAAAGCTTCCGAAGATTGACATTATTTAACGATCTTAAGCGTCCTTATCACTATGTTATGTATCCGTGGACCCTTTTACTTGGATCTAAATGTATCGTATATCTACATTTTACTAGGGGTATCTGCTGAGAAATTCAGGTCCATAGTTGCTATCGTGATATACTGGCTGCGAACCTCGAAACAGTTAGTTTGCCTTAGGGATTGTCGCTATTCCTACGTAGCTGGTAGTTATTCCCTTTCTTAAGGTTCCCTCTTTTGTAAAAGCACATGCCCACGGCATGGATTTGCCGACCCAGAGGCGCTTGCTTCTTTTCATTTACTTCTAGGGTCAACATCGTGTTATCTAACAGCTCTAGCATATTGATCGTCCTGCGTCATATAAATCTGTTACATCCGAACATTCACGGGAATTTTATCTGGATTATAATAGAGATTGATATTAATCCGGATGATATTATTAATAATAATCTAATCCTTCCATTTTTTGCCGAGCCTTAATCTATTACAGGATTATAATAATCTATTACTGGATTATAATAAACTATTACTGGATTGTAATAATCTATTACTGGATTATAATAACCCTATTATAATCTATTACTATTATAATCCACGGATTAATATTAATCGGAGTTGTCCTGTAAAATCTTGGCAAAAATATCCAAACGTAATTTAAATGTAAAAAAAAAAATGTAAATCTCATGTAATAGTAGTTACGCACTTTGCTATACAATGACTTAGTTTAGACAGTTTACAGGCATGCCACTGAAACAGAGGAAAAAAATTCAAATAAACGTAATATAGTTAAAACTCTCACCTGGCTGGAGGTTGTTTACACAATGTGACCGATGATTTGAAGTCGAGACTACCGACAAAGAAATCCCGCTAGCCGCAGGATGAAGGCCATGTTCTAGGGACCTTCGGATTATAACGACCTAAACCACACGGCAACCCTGCCTCCTTAACTGCTATTTGATTCCTGAAAGCCCTTGTCGCGTGAGAGGCTGAAGAGTTTTGCTAAAAATATTAAATAATATAAAGGACCTAGAAAAATGCTTACACTCTTACTCAAAGAAACTTACATTAGGGACATTCATAGGAGAAATTAATGACTGGTTTCACTAAGGTATAAGCATAAGCATAAGCATAAGCATAAGCCGACATACGAAGGCGCAATATGATGTTGATAATTGGCGCCTTTTGTTTGGAAATTTCCGTAATAAAAGGCGCAAATTATCAGCATCTTACTGCTTCTGCGTATGTCGGCTTATGCTTATGCTTATGGCTGGTGAAAACCAGCCTTAAAAATAAGACCCCGCTTAAACAAGACGCGAACTGGGCCATTTATTCGAGCGTGGCTTATAGAAGACCTGAAGTGCTTATATACAGACGAGCCCCAACCACAGACTCAGCCCCAGCCCCAGTCCCAACCACAGGCGTTAACCCCACGCCTTAACCGCAGCCAAAGCCTCCGATTTAGCTACAACTCTAGCCAGCCTTAGGTCCAGCTCAGCCCCAGCCTCAGCCTTGCATAAGGCTTGCGCGCCTGAAATTTGAGTTAACCAACGAGGATTTAGCAGGTGGGAAAGTTAACAGCAAAGGCATTGAAATCAGGCACCTCTTCACACTGGAAATTAAATTAAATACATCCTCAGTCTCAGCCTCAGCTCTAACTCCAGCTTCAGTACCAGCCACAGCCCAAGCCTTCAGTTCCAGTCCCAGCTCCAGCCAGGCTCCAGCCCAGACTCCAGTCTCAGTCCCTATCCTAACTTCAGCCCCAGGCTGGGGCTGAGGCTAAGGTTGGAACAGAGGCTGGTGTTGAGACTGGGGCTCGGGGTGGCGCTCGGGCTTGAGCTGGGTCAGGAGATGAGGATGAGGCTGTGGCTGCCTTGCATATGGCAGCTGCTCCTGCAGGACGAGCGGCAATAAAAACTGTGTTGTCCTATTGAAACGACACGGTAATAGCCGTTGCGCGCTAAAGTTGCTTTGGCCTCTTCTAATGGTTTAAAAACCAGAACTGTAAGGGACCCCATACAGCCCAAGAGCCAACGCACATAAAGTGCAAAATGACCCGTTTACTAAACATGTTTGGGCTGCCTTTTTCAAGCCACATTTTATTTTGCTTTTTGAGACACCAATCGTGACACTTCGTTTCTTTGTCTCCTTGTTTTAGGGCACAAGCGAGTTCAAAGTACGGAACTTGATATAGAGAACGGGTCATTTTGCAATTTATGTGCGTTGGCTCTTGAGCTGGCGTTACATATCTTCGCTACACAGTGCTGATGAGTCCCAATAAGGATGAAACAGCTGTCCACTTTTGCGATCCTGTTTTAACGGTTCTATCCATGTTACAGTCTACCCATGGAAACTGGCAAACATTCTTGCATCTTTAATTAAGCACCTGCAAGTTGTCGCTCTCTTTCTTCAGAAGATTGCTTTAGAATCCTCGGCTCTGCTTCCACAACCTTCCAATTAAAAGTTAAGGAAGCCATGCACACCCTTTGGGAGAAGCCATTTTTAAATTCCCAGGTGAAACATATTAATTTATCCCTTTCATGTTAATTAGTCACCTTTCTTAAATTCTTTCTTCTTTGGGATCGCGCCCTCAGCCAGCCCTCAAAATCCCGATTTGACATAAGTTAC
>JAHPZR010054922.1:20000-62500 GCA_019787425.1 Platygyra sinensis | reverse complement strand
TTGAAAATGTCACCCAAGAGTGTTACCGCAACATCCAAATGTACAAATGAAATGAAAAGTCTTGCAGTTGACTGCGTGGAACGAGAACTCAACAGTGACGAAAGCTGAATTATTTAATGAAGTTTGTTCCTTTTTATCGTTTTCTTCCGCCAGCACCAGTCGGTACCAGTCGTCCTATTGTTGTATTGTATTGTCCTAATGTCAAAATAGGATATTAGAAGAAAATTTTATCGGCCAAAACTTTTGCATAAACGATGAAAGTTTAATTAAAATACTAGGCAAGGAAACACATACATAGGACACATAGACCAAGTACAATGCATACATTAGAGTATTGGTAAAAGTACCACCGCTAAATGAACCATTAAATATATTAATTCAGTTCACTTTGGGTTCCACGTCCATTCGTAATGCTTGGAAAGAAAAGTGTAAATTGCTTAGTGTTTCACAAATTATGGTAAGAATTAATATGTGTTACAAGTTGTCCTTGTTATATATTCAAGTCAAAGACGCCGTAAGTAGTAGATGACGTTGTTTTAAGCCTTGTTACTGCGTTCCCCTTGAGTTCCGTGTGGGTTCCCTTTGGATTCCCTCGTAAAAAGTGCGTTCCTTTTATTAATATGCATAACGGTCGAGTCCATGACGTCACCTATTGTTATAACTTAAGGGAAAAATGCGTTCCTCCATACTAATGAAGTGCCTAGCTAGCTAGGTAAAAATGCGTTCCTCCATACTAGTAAGCGTCGCTCTAGTACAATGAAAACAGTGAACTTGCCTAAACTTGCCCGCGCTCTTTTAACCCTGATTGGAAAAAATCTCTTATGTGTTTAAATTATAAGCGCGAATTTTAACGAAAGCGCTATCGTTCTTGTAATCGCGTTGCTGCGAAAGTTTATCTCCGAGACTTTCAGTTTATTCGAAATTTTTATCATGAAGATGGCTTTTTTCACTAGCGTCCATGAATTTTCAAACTGCTTTGAACGCTTGTTTGACTGTCCGTGATTGGGAAACGCTGACAACCGCAAATTTTGAAAGCGTAATAAGGTTCTCTAGCTTTCGTTGAAAACGTTCTCCGATTTTCGAAACCTGTTTTTTTTTTAACCCCGATTGGTGCATGAAAATACCTGTTAAGTTTTTATCTGAACTCTGAGCTTTGCTGACGAGAGAAAAAGAGAGAATTAAGTTCTTAGCTAGGTGTTCGAGTTTTCCGCTCCGTTAGTCACGCACTGAACTCCAATTAATTCAACCCTAGATTTGCAAACAAACTCGAATAGAGAAACCCATGGGACAGCTCTATCATTGAAATTACAACAGTAGCAGTTCGGAGCGCTTAATTTAAACACGCGACAATAAATATTTTTGAAACAGCACGTTTTCTTAAGAGACTTTATTACTTGTTAATAGAGAGATTTGAAATGAATAAAAAATAGATTTATTGACAACGAAAGCTCCAACAACTACGAAGTGTTTAACACAAAGTAAATCAGGAAATTAGGATGCAATGAACAATACGACTTAACAAAGAAATAAACTGCAATAGAACAACACACTAGATATTGGTTTGAAATACATTTTTATTGAGAACAAACACAGTAGCTCCACTCTTCATCTTGTGGAATGGGTTGCTTCACAAACAATCGATTAAGCAAGAATTTCCGCTTATCAATGGCTAGTTCTGTCGATTCTAACCAATCAAATCCATATGTATCTTTGAAATCTTTTTGGGTTTCCATCACTTTTTGGAAGGTGTAATCTTTCTTCATCGCTCGCATCCACTGCAGATACTCTACAGTACTTTTCTCAGTTCTCTTCTGTAGAGGGGAAGGAGAGCGTTCTGCGCTTTAAGGTGAGTTACATTTTCCGAATCTCCGTTCCCTTTGTACTCGTCGACCAAAGCATCGAGCTGAACCCGTGGCGTTCCTATGCGCGACCAAGGGTTTAAGCGCTCTGTCACCTCACCTTTCTTGTATAGATTGAGAGTCTTGTATAGATTGAGAGTCGTCACTGTCTTTGTAATTTCCATTACCTCGTTGAAGAAGGCAGTAATTATAACCGTCGTTCCAAGACATTTTGTTTTTGTGAAGTATATATGAAATAATTCACTCTTCACATTCACATTTTGTTTTTCTTTTCGGTTTGAACAGCACGAGCTTTGACAGCAAACTGAACGATAAGTGGAGCGCCGCCTTACAACAAGCAGTGAAAATGTGAAGCTTATGGGACGAGGTTTAGTGTGACAAGCTACTGGTACTGTAGGCGGGGTTACTAAGCTCTCTTCTCTGTGTTCGGCCCTCCATCGTCTCCATACAAAGTGAGCCACTCAGGGAACTGAATCTGCTGTTGATTTATAATGTTTGACGTTATTGGCTTCTTTTCTAACGCCTCTTGGTAGAGATTTTAGTGATTTCTTTAGTCCTCTTGCGGTAGAAATTTCAGGGATTTCTTTACTCTTCTTGGTGTTGATAAGTGATGGACTATTGAATCCTTTCCTCTTCCTGCACTGATAGAGGTGTTTCACTTGTTGAAGGTCTTAATCCCTGGCTCCTCTTTGCAGGATAGATCATAGGTTGTAGTTTCGCTTCTTGTAACCACTTCCTTCGATTTATATAATCTAATCCATGTACATCTGTGAGATGATTAGACAATCTAAGGAGATATTTTGTGCCTCACAATTCGGAATTGGGCAATCAAGGCACGCGCGTTTACTCCCCATGTTACCAGTTCGAGATCTCAACATAAATAAACAGTTCCAGCGAATTTTAACCTTTTATGCCAAGGACAAAAAGTACACAACACAGGACAAAAAGGCACAACACAGGACTAAAAGACATTTTAGGGACAAAACAATGTCATTCAGGACAAAAGGGCAGGAAGGGCACCTTTTTGGGCCTGTGTTTTTCCCTGAGCGCGCGTGGAGTCTGGCGTGTAAGTCGCGCGCGGGCGGCTTCAGAGAAAACAAGTCATCATGGTTATTATATGATGAAACTGAATCTATTTAGAAACTATTCACCAATTATTTTTTTTTTAATATAAGTCTCTAGGAAAATTTTTCTATTTACAATCTATCAAAATAAAACTATTTATAAAACTTCAATATCTTAAGACGGAATCAGTTATTTTAGGGAACATTGATATTAAAGTTAGTTAACTTAAAAAATTGTGTAAGATTTTTTTGTTAGAAGGCAAGTCCAAACATTAGTGATCATGATTATAATCACAAAACAATTAGTCTCTTAAATTGTGAAAAAGTTGACAATCCATAAAAGCGTAGTTTCATGGTCGAAATCTAAACACTCACGCGACTACCACACGAGATTCGGAATTAATGGACATTAAACATGCGTTCAAAGCAGTTTGAAATCATGAACGCTAGTGAAAAAAAGCCATCTTCATGATAAACGTTTCGAATAACACTGAAAGTCTCGGAGATAACTTTCGGCACGCAAAGCGATTACAAGAACGATAGCGCTTTCATTAAAATTCGTGCTTATAATTTTCACACATAAGAGATTTTTTTCCAATCAGAGGTTAAAAGAGCGCGGGCAAGTTTAGTAAGTTCACTGTTTTTTCATTGTGCTAGAGCGACGCTTATTAGTATGGAGGAACGCATTTTAACCTAGCTAGCTAGGTACTTCATTAGTTGGAGGAATGCATTTTTTCCCTAAGTTAAAACAATAGGTGACGCCATGGACTCGACCGTTATGCCTGTTATAAAGGAACGCACTTTTTGCCAGGGAATTCAAAGGGAACCCACACGGAACTCAAGGGCGCAAATACATGTGAATACATATATCTTATTGGACGTTTTGTTGTGTAGTATCACTGAGTATTTTTACGAGTTGTGCCGTATTTTGGCGAGCCCGTAGGGCGAGTCAAAATGCAAACAACGAGTAAAAATTATCAGCGATACTATACAACAAAACGTCTAATAAGAGATTTATTATCCAACACGCCAAATTGGTATGTTCTTGCGAGCGAATTTCGTGGACGTTTATTTACAGGGGATGCGTGATAGAAGTATGTGAAGCGGAACGGAAATGGCGCGGGAAATCCAGCTAACTGATTGGTCAACGCCAGGAAACCTGTCTAAACCGGTCCTCTGGAGTACAAATACCGCGTGATATTTGTACTCGTCCTAAGCGTTATTTGTTGTCTGCGAAGTGCAGTTGGATAGTAAATTTTGCTTAGTTGTAATAGCAATATATAAAAATCTCGTGAACCACTCTTAGTTTTGATATATTTTTAACTGTACATATATTTTAATACACAAACTAAAATGCAAAAGGTTTCACACGATCGTAAGAGTGCTCGATGCAAATACATGCAGAGCGAAATACTAATTTAAGATAGAAATTGTAGCACAGTTACTCGAGTTTCACGCGCGAAGTGATCATCAGACTGTGCCCTAAACGTCGGTTGGAATTAAATTTAAACTGACTCAAGGAGGGTGTGTGAAGCGATGCCGCTTCTGATTGGCTGCATAGAACTTATTTTCGTGCCTGCATTTAGTTATCAACTCAGATCTCTTGTTGAGAAGTGTTGATTTTCTCCAGAAGGAGACACTTCAAAGAGCTACAAATCAATTCGTGCGATTGGTCTCAAATTTGGACAACAGCTAGTTCAGCATATAACAAATAAAAACTTGCCTGTGAATTGTTTTCTTTCGCTTTCTGCACAAACACGCCTACCATGGAAACCAGCTGAGTGTTGTTGGGGCTAGCGTGTTTCCTTGATTTGAATAAATTATGCCATCTTATTTTACCATACCATACCATACCATACCATACCATACCATACCATACCATACCATACCATACCATACCATACCATACCATACCATACCATACCATACCATACCATACCATACCATACCATACCATACCATATCATACCATACCATATCATATCATACCAAATTTATTTTTTCAAGAGGGATTTTTGTACGATCACTCCATATTTTTCAATCCTACCTCGAAATTGATCTGTAACTTTTCCCTGAAATTGAATATCGCAAATTATTTTTAGCGCCTTGAACCTGGAAACTGAAAGGCACATTAAACAAGCGAAACAAAATTGACAAGTAACGTTCAAAAGGTGATTAGTGCGTTGGCATTTAGAATAGTCATGAAAAATTTGACCATTATTTTTTTTTTCAAAATTTTTGGTACAGCGTGATAGCCAGTTAGTTCTATAAGCTTTAATTTGGTTCAGATATATACAGTTTAAACCGGACACGCTACATCGCTTGTACTGGAGACACGACTGAATGTGTACTTACTGTATAACCTTAACTGAAATATGTTCAACTAATTATTATTCACCATTTTGGGATTTTGACATAATGTTTAGTCCATTAGCTCTGAGACCTGTCACTGGGAAATAAGTGTTCTATTGACAAGGTAGGTTGAGTGACTTTGTAAACTTCATTACTGATTCTTCATTCTCTGCTTAGAAGAGGACAAAAGGACATTCTTCCTTTTAGTCAAACCTTCCGTTTCCCTCAGTGCTAGGATGGTTGCCGTTTAACAGCATCGTTTGCAAACTTAAAGCCAATTGAAGCGTTTTACTGTCAGTCCTGAATAATTTCGTTTCAACAGCGTCATTTCTTACCCAAGGTGGTAAAGTATATCAATACTAAGCAGACGGTGCTAATGCATGAGTAAAAACAAGAAATAACTAGTCATTTCTTTTTTAGCTATTTAAAGTTAGGTCTAGTACTAGTTGAGCCGTGTTTAAAATAAAGTGATCAAATTGGTGTCTGATATTATATAACGCCACATTTTTTGAAATGTTGAAATAAAGAACTATAGAAATCCTTCACCGTTCCTGGAGTCCGCAAAAAGAGGTTCAGACAAAAAGACGAAATTTATAAAATATTGCACTACAAGCACCACTTATCATGGAAAGTTTAGGCCGACCTTAAGGTCAAAAAGTTGCTGGTCATTCGCTGGTCGATGTTACAGTTAAGTGGGTTTGTTTTGCTATTTTTGTTTTATACTTCTATTACACTTTAATAAAACGGAATATCAATAAGTACAAAATAGTGCTTCAAGGAAAAGCTGCAGTGTGTAGGAAGGCTATTATGAGGTAGTAATCTTCAATTTTTATAAGAGTTGCATTTTTATATTATTTTTATTTTACATTGTTATTGCTTTTTAATCCACCAACATTATCTCTTTGCAGTGTGACTGTTTTCACTGCCGGAGCTACCTCACAGAGACCGAAGTTTCCATTGACAAGGTAGGTGAAAGAAAAATAACCTGATGAACCTTTTTAAGAATGCGTTGCATATAAATGCTCTATAGCACTTGTATTTGAACGAAATTTAAAGGCTAATATCCCAGAGCTAGCTATCATTAATTTTTGAGGTTTCTGAAAGGAAGTCCTCTGGCAAAATAACAGAAGTAGAGAAAGAAACATTTAGAGTTAGTTGCATTGTTAGTTATTGGGCTGTCAGAGGCGTAGTTATGCACCGAAATCCATTTTGCGCTGGCGAATTCTTGCATTAACCCATCTGCTGTATTATTTAACGTACATGTGGACAACTTCAATCTGCGGCAAAAAAGTAGTGAGTCGTCAATACTTCCCAAGAAAGGAAGCCGTCAAAAAAAAATCTATATTTGTTCTAATTTATGCAATTTAAACCCGTAAAAGCCAACAAAATTTACTTCCGTTGAGGTATGTATTTAACGTAACACAGTTGAGCCGCATAAAATACGGCAATACACGGTGGAAATCTCTTTTAGGTTTAATTTTATGTCGAAATAATGGAAATTTACGCAGCTGGGAAACGGTCCAATTGGGTTTTAATTCTTAGTCCAAATATCCATGCTTCAGTTTCATCTTAATATCTGAAAACGGCAATTTTATATTTTTTTATAAACTAAAAGAAAGCGTCCTAAGATGTCAAAGAATATGGCATCTGCCTTTCAGCATTACAGCTGATAACGACATCAAATTAATTTTCGATTTACATCGTGCTGTCGTCCAATGTAAACGATGAGTCATTGGAAGCCAAAATTTCTTTACTAGTTAAAGTGTAACTCCTCTTCACTATGAATAATCGATGTTTGGAAAATCAAAACTATCTACATTGTAGTGACCTAAAAGGACTGAATGGAGTTCGTTTTTGGTCTGTAATCATGCGAGCAATAGAGACCTTAAGCATCGACAACGAAATGCACGACGACGACGTTCGCAACCCAAGGAGGATTGGGTCGAGGGTTTCGTTCTTAATTTTGAGGAGACGACGAGCTTTGGTTCTCGGACTAGTTGCTCTCGCTATGGCCTTCAAAACGTCCGAAATCTGCTTCTAATTAATCACAACGATGGCTTTATCGATAATGATTAATTTGTTGGTCTGTACGACCTCCTTGCATCGAAAAAACGTCGACTTTCCCTATCATTCGTACGCGCCTTTTGACCTGGAAGAGCTCGATGGAGTTTCGTTTTGGAAAACGAGATATACGAATTCTGAAGGAAGTTTTGCAAATCCCTGACATAATTACTTGTAGTCAGGGCTCTGTTTGTGATGGACAGCAGGCCTCTGTGTGCTGTTCAAGCGGCTTTCATCCCCATGCAGATATGGGGACATGATCCATAGGTTCGCTAAACTGGTTCTTGCTCGCCGGCCATGGTTTCGGATCCTTCTGAAAGAAAAGTCATTTTAGTTTGTTGAAATTCGCTAAACTGTTAAACTTTTGACTTCCACTGGTCCGCACACTGAAAATTGAAAAGATCTGTTTCAGCCCCAAAGTGTCAATTCAGCCCTGCTGGGGAAAGTCTGATTCAAACCTTCCTGGAGCCATTTGAGCGTAATCTGGGCCAAAAAAGCTACATCAAAAAGCTATTCCAGCCCACATTAGGGCCCATTTCAGCCCAAGGACCAAATCAGCCCTAGCCAATTGGACTGTATTGGCCCTGATTTAAGGGAGCCAAATTAGACCCAAAAATAGGACTGTATTTTACTCACCGAATCGGCCCTATTTTTAGGGCTAAAACAGATATTTCTGATTTACAGTGTATACACACGTATGTTTTCGGTGTGTGAAGAAATGCCATTTGTATCATAGGTATTTACATTAAAGGAAACCTCAGACGAAAGCAGCGTGGAACTCTACAGAAGTAAGTTTATTTATGTTGTTGTCTTTTTTGTTTTTCAGTCGCGTGACAAACGACTTCCGTTAAGGGACAAATTGGTTAGTTTGAACTTAAGAAAAGAGGGCCAAGGAAGTTTTTGGCTGTGATTTTTGCCTGGCTGGAGACTTAATAAATTGTGTTGTTATTGGCAGGATTAATGTTTCCCGCACAAAATGAACACGGATTTCCCAGAATGCATTGCGAGAAAGTTGAAATAATGTTTACCTCACTATTACAGTGAGACTGTTCTGTTGTTGTTGTTTCAGTTTTGGACGACGGAGAAGCGACGGACATGCTGATCTTTGAACAAAGGTAAGTGGCAGGCTTTGTGCTCACAAAGTTGAAATCAAAGTTTGTGGTTTCATAGGCCGTTTATAGCGAAGGTTTATTGACATTATCTGATGTTATATTTTTGGTCATGTGTCGAGCGACTCTGGAATTTTATTTTATGTCAAAAAAAAAAGCCGCCGTCGTACTACTGCACAGACTGAATCGTTATTGTTGATTTTGTTTATTCCCCGGCCGGAATGGTCAGTACAGTTATTTTCTGCTTTATGCATCGGTACCGATTATGAAACCAATGCGGAATGAAATCAAGTGTTGTCTAAAACCGAGTGCGAGGGGAAAAGATTTACGAGAGATAACTTAAATTTTTAACACGTGTGGTGGAATTTTCTTTAAACAAGGTTTTTGTTTTGTGTTTTTTTTTTTTTTTTCAGATGTGTTGTGGCTTAGTGGTTTCACTCGCCCCCTCGGAGCTGGAATATTTACACTCTTAAATGTTTATATTATCTGTTCTCTGCTGTGGAATCACGAACAAAGCGGCTCTGATGTGGAATCACGAACAAAGCGAAGCGAAACGTCATGTAAGATAACATTACTTTAAAACTATTTCCTTGGGTCGGTGATTAGTCTTCAGAAACACTTGTATTAAAACAAGAATTTTTAAAAAAATTAAAACCGCGCTTTTTTAACTCTTGCGCTCACAAAAACATTGCGTAATATTTAGCAACAACGTTTGGCCAGAAAACATTACCCGGAAACAATTTAAAAGATGGTTAGGACTTGTTTCCATATCTCATACCGCCCTTGGATACCGTGTGATGCGTACACAAAGTAAATACTGATTATAGGCCTAAGCACTGAAAATACTGATTAGGGTTAGGGTTAATGCAAGGGGTTAATGGTTAGCTTCTTTATAGCGTTCGGGCTTCCGATATGGTACCACACTTTAAAACTCACGGTTACTCACACTGTCCGACTGCGCGTTTGTTATCTTTTTAATCTTTACGCAAACGTTCAGCTTGTGAAACGTGATATAGCTACTGTTACATAACAACCGACTTAAATTACGCGAAACGTGACTCTCGCCTTTCAGCAAATGAAGGTGTTATGTTACAAAGGGTTTGTACTTTACTTTACTTTTAAGTACATATGTACATACAAACATATAAATAAATAGCTGCTGGAAGACCTAGCAACAGGAATGAACTTCCCTGGTGATAAAGGCCACCAGAAACAATGTATGTAAAACAAGAACATGAATAAAATATCCATAATGACGGGCAGTATTATGAAACGAATATAGTAAAATATTATGTGTTACAAAAACAATGCTGACTGAAATTAAATAACAATTACATTAAATCTCTGCTATCAGTAGCAAAACGGTGTAGTCTTAGGTCTTTTTTGAACATTAATTTGTGATTCCCTCTTCCGAATAGATATAGGTAAATTTTTCCAAAGACGAGTAACTCTAGGAAAAAAAGACGACCTAAATAATTCTGTTCTTGCATAGTTAGTTTTAAAAGTTAGTTCAGTGTTCCTCAAAATATCGGGTTCATGCTCAGAATTAAAAAACTGCAGATAATTAGGGATATCGAGGCCATAATAACTATGCAGGTATTTGAATGAAAAAAAAAATAAAGAGTAAATAGATTCGTCTAGAAGATAGCTACATTAGACCAGTCTTATTCAAACATTCTTTGTAAGAAATCCTATTCCCAACCATGAGCTTAGTCGCCCGACGTTGTACAGCCTCTGCCATATCGCTTAAATAAGCTTGATGAGTACACCACACTTGAGAGGCCTAACGAGGTGAATATACAGCTTTTTAATAACATCAGCAATGACACGCGACAAACGTCAATAGACATTTTAGCCTAAATTTTAGTAAAAACTTTCAGTGTAATAAAAGTAACTGACCTCAAAGGCTTAAGCTTGTTGTCTTTTTTATAGTCATCTTGCGTTTCAGCACGGTTTGAAACCTTATAAGCAATTCATCGTTTTCTGAGTTTCCTCTCGTGAGAAGAGTAAAAGCTACATACTCGGTTTTAAAGTAACTCCTTCTTGAAGCGAAAAAAAGATGCCAGCCGCCCCAATTCCTCCACAGAACCATAGTACAGGGTTAAGCGCTCCGTGCCAGTAAAATTCCGAGCCAAATTCATCTCCACAGCGCACACTACAAAGCTCTGGATTTTTACTATATTGACGGGTCAACAGATCATAAGTTGCGTGATCGATTCCACAGCGAAAGTGAACAGTACAAGTTGCGTGATTCAATGATAATATTCTTTGCATAGCGTGTTGTAATCGGAGAGGTTTGTTTACGTCTAAGGAAAAAAATACCTTGACCTTTCAAAGGAATATAAATTTACAAGCGCTAAGGCTAAGTTTTCACTTTTTTTCCTCAGAAAATTCCAACATTGCTTCTGGCGAAGTAAACACAACCTTACATTTATCACCGTCATCGTATTCCATGGCCAGCCGCAATACCTTTATAGCGCATTGAATATTCCCTTCGAAAGTGAACAGAAACAAAAATTCCAGATTACAAAATCTTCTGTTTCGCACGCAAAACGAAAATACAGTTTAACTCTGGATAATTTCAGCCTTAGTAGCCAGCAACTGGTCCTAAGTTACATTCTTTATCCTTGCAAATGTCCTGACGTGCATCTCCAACGGAGTTTGGCCCAATTTTGACCAAATAAACATTTCTCACATGTTCCATGTTTCTGCCATGTTGTGTCTTAATTTTTTAATTTGCTAACTTGACAAAATGCTCCTGAGGGGGGATATGACGAAAAGAGCTGAGAAATGGCCTGTAATTGGCTGATGATGACATCATCCGGTGAAAACAATTGGCCGAGTGTGAGTTTGGGTCTGCTAACCGACAAAACTAAAAAACCGAAGGCAGAGCAAGAAACCGCCCAGCCTCCGGCTGCGCGGTTTAATTATGACACCTCCTGACCCGTCTTATGGCGACGTATTTGATATGTAACGCAACTCTGTTTGGTACACTATTTTTGTTATATAAGAATGTTGTTTTTCCAGGCTGAATATTCTTGTTTTTCTGCCCATTTCAGGCTGAAAATATTCTTGTGTTATTCTTAAATTATAGCTTATGACATTTCCGTTTTAGAATTTATTGAGTTATCGATTGCAAGTGTTTGGTATCTAGATCTGTATCGCGTTACATTGTGCACGTGCTCCATCGCTTTTCATTGCACTCAGCTAGGTAGACGTAGCTAGATGTCACGTCAAAAGACACTTGCCGGTTTTGGCTTTAAAAAAGCGTTTCAAAAGCATTTCACACAATAGCGTTGAACACTTTGCTGTTGTTAGTGGACGATTTTTTTCGTTTTTTTGACTAGTTTTGCTGTTTAGAGAAAGGATTAATTTTGTACACAAAATTATATCGATCCTTTTTAAGATCTCAGCTTCGGCTTTATTCTTAAAATATTCTTAAAATTTCCCAAATTTCATACTCGATATTCTTATAAAATATATTCTTATATAAAAAAAGAGCGTTTTCTTAATCACAAGTCCCTCAAACGTTAACCCTCAGCAAACCGTACTTATTGTTTGTAAACTTTGCCCTGATGAACCCTAAGCCTTACCTCATCAACAACCCATAATCTGGCCTTCAGTTTACCAACATACACAGCTAAAGCTGAACTTTGGATATCCACCTTAACCAACTTAACGTAACATTCTTTTCCTGCAAAGGCTATATAAGTTTAACTCAGTGGATCAAGTCATGTCTTATGACAATTGAAATCAGTTGACACACTTCACGCCTAACCCTAAGCTCTCCCTAACCCTAAGCTATACCTAACCCTAAGCTATACCTAACCATAAGCAATACCTAACCCTAAACCCTATACCTAACCATAAGCAATACCTAACCCTAAGCAATACCTAACCCTAAACTATACCTAACCCTAAGCAATACCTAACCCTAAGCTATCCCTAACCCTTACCTATCCCTAACCCCAAGCTATCCCTAACCCCAAGCTATCCCTAACCCCAAGCTATTCCTAACCCCAAGCTATTCCTAACCCTAAGCTATCCCTAACCCTTAGCTATCCCTAACCCTAAGCTATCCCTAGCCCCAAGCTCTCCCTAACCCCAAGCTATTCCTAACCCTAAGCTATCCCTAACCCTAAGCTATCCCTAACCCTAAGCTATACCTAACCCTAAGCAATACCTAACCCTAAGCTATCCCTAACCCCAAGCTATCCCTAACCCTAAGCTGTACCTAACCCCAAGCTATCCCTAACCCCAAGCTATCCTTAACTCCAAGCTATTCCTAACCTTAAGCTATCCCTAACCCTTAGCTATCCCTAACCCTAAGCTATCCCTAACCCTAAGCTATCCCTAACCCCAAGCTATCCCTAACCCCAAGCTATCCTTAACCCATAGCTATTCCTAACCCTAAGCTATCCCTAACCCTAAGCTATCCCTAACCCTAAGCTATACCTAACCCTAAGCAATACCTAACCCTAAGCTATCCCTAACCCCAAGCTATCCCTAACGCTAAGCTATTCCTAACCCTAAGCTATCCCTAACCCTAAGCTATCCCTAACCCTAACCTGACCCTTGCATTTAGTACAGTACACAGTAAAAACTAAGTAGCCTCAAAAGGCTCTTATAAAATTTGTATTTCTTGGAAGTTAGGCTGTTTTGCCTTCTCAAATTAGGTTCTTGTTTTGTTGGAGGTAAAATTGGGTTTATTTGGGAGAATATCTAGTAGTATTTATACATGTTGTTATCTGTGTTGAAATAACTTCAATTTAAGCTAATAGAAACTCTTAAGTTTGCTATTATAATAAATTGACTTTAAGAACTCTGTAGAATCTGCTTCAACATTATTTTCTATTTCATCAGGTTCTTTCAAAACATTAGCCTAAAGAGTTTTTTTCTTATTATCTGTGGGTTTTTGCGGTACTACAAACCTGACATGATAACAAGTGTCACATGCATGGTTCACTGTTGTCTTTTTTCTCAGATGAAATAAAATATTGGTTTGAATTGTGTTTGTTTAGACTTAGAGAAAATTAACATTGCTTAACTGCTTTACACCTTCATCTGTTATGTTGTTTCCCCAGGGGACTAAGCTGCTCAACTGACTATTTACAATAGCATTACTTAACTGCTTTACACCTTCATTTGTTATGTTGTTGTCCCCGAGGTTTAAGATACTCAACTGACTATTTACAGTATACACTGAAAATTGAAAAGATCTGTTTCAGCCCCAAAGTGTCAATTCAGCCCTGCTGGGGAAAGTCTGATTCAAACCTTCCTGGAGCCATTTGAGCGTAATCTGGGCCAAAAAAGCTACATCAAAAAGCTATTCCAGCCCACGTTAGGGCCCATTTCAGCCCAAGGACCAAATCAGCCCTAGCCAATTGGACTGTATTGGCCCTGATTTAAGGGAGCCAAATTAGACCCAAAAATAGGACTGTATTTTACTCACCGAATCGGCCCTATTTTTAGGGCTAAAACAGATATTTCTGATTTATGGTGCAAATAATACAAAAACAATCACTACAACGGAAGGTGGAGATGGATGTTTATCAGCATGTAAAAGTTTAGTTATTTACTTACGTTTTCACCAGAGCGAAAATCTGCTGAGATTCAGTCGTCGACGAAGGCTAGACGATGTTTTGACCACATCACACATGCGCAGAACCCTTACGCGGGAAAATTTTACCTCCGCCCGTCGTCGTCGTGCCATTTCGTTGTCGATGCTTGAGGTCCCTAATAACAGAATCGGACGACCCCGAAGCGGAAGTCCGATTTGCTTATCACGAGTATGATTATTAAGACCGAATTAGACGACACGAAGCTCTGTTACCAATTAATAATCATAAGAAAAAAAATTTTCGATAAAAGAAGAATAGCCAAGTTATGAAAGTAAAGGAAAACATGCATTAAAAAAGTGACAAAAAAGGAGTAAATTATCTGATGTTACTCTGAAATTAAACTTCAGCTATGAATGTGCTTGATTGATTGATTTACACCACAACTGGTTCAGCTTTGAATGTGACTGCATGGTTGATTTAAACTTTAAATGTGATTGGCTTATTGGACTGTCCGATAACAAACTATCCAATAACAAACCTGCAAACTGTCCGATAACAAAAACTGTCCTAGAACAACTTGGCAAGTGGATAAGTGGAAAAGAGCACTTTTTTTAAAGCAATCACAATTGAGAAAAGTGTAGTAATGTTGATAATTAATCAGTAATGTTATGGCCTGGCAACGTGTCCCAACTAAAACCTTACAAGTCCGAGCATGAATGCAAAACAATAGAAAAACCTGTTAAAATTTAAAAACGTTCACTGGCTAAATACAATTAAAAACTTCAAGCTTTCGGCTGTCAGGCTACAGCCTTCAATGGATAAAAAATGGAAGACCAACACATCTCCTTTACCATTGAAGAAGAAAATAATAATCAGATCGCCTTCCTGGACACCTTGGTCACTCGCAAGGACAATAGTTTAATTGTTGAGGTTTATCGAAAACCAACTCATACCGACAGGTATTTGGATTTCTACTCCCATCACGACAAACGACACAAGATCAGTGCAGCTGAGACTTTATTATATCGCGCAAATAATCTCCCAAACACGAAACAAGGTAAAGAGACTGAACTTACTCATGTCACCGACGCTCTACGGCTTAACAATTACCCCCAAAACGTCATCTCTAACATTTTAAAGAAGAAATCTTCCACTCAGCGTACAAACGCCATCCCAACACCTGAGGAACTTGTTTGCATGTTTTTCAAATGGGCCACACCCTCCGAATTCTCTAATTATGCAGTCCTCCCTTATATTAATGGAATTTCTCAGCCTCTAACAAGACTTCTTAAAAAACATGATGTTCGAGTTGTCAGTAAGCCATTCAAGACATTACAACAGGAGTTTCCCTCTCCTAAGTCCCGACCTCCAATTGATCTTCAACCAAACGTGGTTTACAAAATACCTTGTGCTGACTGCCCATGGAACTATGTAGGCGAGACTGGCAGATGCTTTGAAACTAGGAAAAAAGAGCACATGAGGAATGTGAAGTCTTTCGCAAGAGGTTCCAACATCGCTAAACACGCTTGGTCTTCAAATCACTCTATTGACTTTAAAAATTCCCAAGTGATTGACAAAGGTTCTTCTCGTACCCGCAAGACACTAGAATCATGGCACACCGCTTCGATAAGTCATGCAGACAACAATTCAAGGCCGCTCCCTAGTCAATACTCCATTCTTTTAAAAAAGAACAATTAGTTTATTGACACTTAAACACATATTTTTTCTCCCATTTTAATATATTCTTCTTATAGTCTCACCTATTTTTGTATTTATTGTAGTTGTCATTTCTTCCATTTTTTATCCATTGAAGGCTGTAGCCTGACAGCCGAAAGCTTGAAGTTTTTAATTGTATTTAGCCAGTGAACGTTTTTAAATTTTTAACATGTCTTACCCTGGCTACGGTTCTTCTATTTTTAAATAGAAAAACCGTTAACGGTATTAACATTAACAGAAGAGAAGCTCGAGGTCTTTTAAGATATTACGTTTTACCACAGATTTATGACTTTCTTGAATAACCGGAAACAGCACTACATGGAAAGTTCGCTTACAAATGAAAATTCACTTTTAAAGGTCAGGACAGCTAAAAATTGTCACGGAAGAATAATATTCATTTAATTGTTATTTAGCATTTTGACATTAGACATTTTGACATATTGTTTACATTAAATTCATCCTTTTAAGCAACATGAAATTTATCCTTGCAGTGGGATTGTTCTCCATTAGCTCTGAGACCTGTCACTAGGCACTAAGTCCTCTATTGACAAGGTAGGTCGAGTGACTTTCACAACTTCCTTACTGACTCTTTTTTTTTTCTCCTCGAAAAAGTACGTGGTGTCACTTTTTATTCAACCTTTTCTCTTTGCCCAGTGTTAGGAAGGTTACCGTTTGATAGCATCTTTCGTAAATTCAAAGCCTGTTAATCGATTGAAATCAAGAGATTATCAAGGTAAGAGAGTGAATCCCCCATATAGGCCCTCTAGCTAAGGTAATTCCTCTTAAAGACGTTCGCGCGAAAATTTTCCAGTCAACAGAATTTATTAAAATTTTTACTGCAGTCAGCTGATGAGTTACTTGTGCCGGAAATGCCAAAAAAGAGAAAAATTGGGGGTCACCGTCTTCGTTTCATAGATAAAGCGTGTGGTAAACTATACCGATTTCGAAAAATTGTCCCATATAATTGAGCACGGTCTACAGGGGTTTATAGTTAAAAATATCGAAGTTGAGTCAACGGAGGCAAACTATCTCAGTCATGTTTTGTAGAAGTGGGTCTGTTGCGTAAATAATTCTAAATGTTACTAACGTTTTCACAAAATTTAACCCTTTAAGAGCCATTTGAAACCGCCGCACAGATTCACAGAGAGCTAATAAGAGCGGAATTTTGCCAAAAATTCAAACTTCTAGTCGACAGATTTTCTGCATTTTTTCCCTTAACGTAGAAAATCGGTAGAGAAAATGATCCATCGAAAGAAAAATTGGGGTCATCGAACGTGCAAGATCGTTAAATCCAGGCAAAGCTCTAGCAATGGCCATCTGCCCTATCATTTGTTTATTTTATGACAGCGCACGCGCTCATGCATGACGTGCCATGTGAATTTGCGTGCGTAGTAAGGATGCGCAGAAACAATTAGCGAGAACGTCCTTAAGGTAATTCCTTAGTATTGCATTGCGCATCCCTACTGCGCACGATTTTCGCGTCATCAGCGCGCGCACACGAGCGCGTGCACGTGCAAAACGTGAGAGATTTCCCTCAAACTAAAGTCGATAACGGAATAAATTCTCCTTTTCTCTTAAACGAGCACGGTGACCCCCGATTTTTCTTTTAGGTATTTGCTAAGAACAGTCTAATGAAAAACATATTTGAAGAGGAAAAAAGTTTGATAGTAGAACATGATTTTTTTGGAAAATAGTTCCCAGCTGGGTGTATTTTGGCCAAGGCGAGGACTTCAAGTTAGCCACGGAACTGTCCGAAAAAGTGCAATATTCCCGCAACCAGGCAATCAAAAACGGCTTAAGCAATAAGCAATACTGCTTATGTCAATAAATGAAGCTTTAGTTTCAAGACAAAACTTTGTCCTTTTCAAGTAACCAAGTTTTAGTTCTGTATGAAGGCGATTCGAACGTTTAACGCGCAACCAGTAAAAAAAAAAAAAAACATTTTAAGAGCTTGCACGGTGATCCCATTTTTTATTGCATTTTTATAATGTTCATACCATGAATGTTCATTACGCCAAGTTTCCAAAAAAGTTTGATAGTAGAACAATTGTAACGGAATTACCTTAAGTTATTTTTAGACATTGTACCCAGTTCTTCCGAGGATATTACTCGCGTTTTGCGCAGATGTTTTCGTGCAGGATCAGTCTATGTTTGGTTCGTCTTTCAAAAGTGATAAGGTTCAAACGAGTTTACAATGCAAATGTTTTTCAAAAGATGCGAATCTTTTTTTTTTGCCAAAATCGAGGGGTCTGAATTTTCGGGGTCTGAGTTCGTTTCGGGGTCTGAGGTTTCCGTGATCCCAAAAACTCAGACCCCAGGAAATAATAAGGAAAAAAGGTTTAAACTCGTCTCGATCTCATCACCTAAAATGTTTTATGGTCACACAGTGTTCATAAGCGAAAACAGCCAGAAAGAATCGAGATATTTACCTTCTCCGGTTTATCGCTGTCCCCTCCAGTGGATACAAAACTGACTTCAATTGAACAACGTAAATTATGGCGACTCTGTGTCTTCTTTTTCTTCGGTTAAAAAAAAAAAAAATCACCAGCAAATGTCATCAAAGTGTCGGCTGCTATTTGAAAACTTGTTAGTTTTTCACTGTTTGATCGACGAGACAGCGATAAACCGGAGAAGTTAGATATATCGCTTCTTTCTGGCAGTTGCCTATGAACATTGCGAGACCATAAAACATTAGGTGATAAGAATTGAGACGAGTTTGCAATGTAAATCTTTTTTGAAAAATGCAAATATATATTTTTAAAACAATCGAGGGGTCTGAGTTTTCGTGCCGTTGCCGTTGAAATTAGGGAGTTTAAGATAACCACGACGGCAACGGCAACAGGAACGCCACTAAACAAAAGGTTTAATGAGCAGAACAATGGTTCTGCACGTGCGTTATAACTTTTTGTACATTTCTTTTCCGTCCTCTGCAAAACAACAACGTGAAATGACCAATTTTGCGTTGTTTGAAGAACGTGAACTACGACGGCTATTTTTTGAAATTCTATTTCAAATTCGTTGCGGTGTTCCAGATTTAGTTTCGTGATAGCTTCGACGGTGATAAACAAAGTAAATGCGTTAAGAGTATCCCAAGATTCGTAGGTGAAATACAAATTCATTTTTAATCGGCGTTGCCTTCGGCGTCGCCGTAGTAGCTTCTTAAACTCCCTATTTGCTCAATTTAACTCCCTAAAACCGAAGAAACGGCAAAATAATAAATAGCCAAACAAGCAGAAAAACAAACGAAAGCCCGGCCATGCAAAAGGCGGCTGAAAGTGTAGGAAACGTCTGTGATATGAAGCGAAAGCAAAACATATAAAATAACGTTCCCGCCATTTCTTCCCAGGTAGTTTCGAGAAAATCGCTTCGACTGTCCACGCATGGCGCGAGTAACATCCTCGGAAGAACTGAGCACTATGTCTTAACATAACTTAAGAGGGATATATTACCTTAGTTAGAGGGCCTATATGGGCGATTCATGATCACTCTCTTAACTGATAATAATAATTTGATTGAGATTCAAAGGAAGTTTTTTTTTTTTCCTGTCAGCCCTCAGTAATTTCCGTTCCTAACGCGTTACTTCCTAAATAAGGCGATAAAGTATTCCAGTACTAAGCCTACGTTGGCAATATAGGAGAAAAACAATGTAACAACAAGTCAATTTCTGTTTTAGCTATATAAAGTTGGCTCCAGTTGAACCGAGTTAACAATTAAGTTATTAAACTTGTGTGAGATCATGATAAAATTAATTATGCTACATTTGTTTGGAATATTAAAATAAAGCCCTCTACAAGCAATTGAGCGTTCTGTAGCCTGCGTAGCAGGCTACAGAACGCTCAATTGCTTGTAGAGGGCTTTATTTTAATATTCCAAACAAATGTAGCATAATTAATTTTATCATGATCTCACACAAGTTTAATAACTTAATTGTTAACTCGGTTCAACTGGAGCCAACTTTATATAGCTAAAACAGAAATTGACTTGTTGTTACATTGTTTTTCTCCTATATTGCCAACGTAGGCTTAGTACTGGAATACTTTATCGCCTTATTTAGGAAGTAACGCGTTAGGAACGGAAATTACTGAGGGCTGACAGGAAAAAAAAAAAACTTCCTTTGAATCTCAATCAAATTATTATTATCAGTTAAGAGAGTGATCATGAATCGCCCATATAGGCCCTCTAACTAAGGTAATATATCCCTCTTAAGTTATGTTAAGACATAGTGCTCAGTTCTTCCGAGGATGTTACTCGCGCCATGCGTGGACAGTCGAAGCGATTTTCTCGAAACTACCTGGGAAGAAATGGCGGGAACGTTATTTTATATGTTTTGCTTTCGCTTCATATCACAGACGTTTCCTACACTTTCAGCCGCCTTTTGCATGGCCGGGCTTTCGTTTGTTTTTCTGCTTGTTTGGCTATTTATTATTTTGCCGTTTCTTCGGTTTTAGGGAGTTAAATTGAGCAAATAGGGAGTTTAAGAAGCTACTACGGCGACGCCGAAGGCAACGCCGATTAAAAATGAATTTGTATTTCACCTACGAATCTTGGGATACTCTTAACGCATTTACTTTGTTTATCACCGTCGAAGCTATCACGAAACTAAATCTGGAACACCGCAACGAATTTGAAATAGAATTTCAAAAAAATAGCCGTCGTAGTTCACGTTCTTCAAACAACGCAAAATTGGTCATTTCACGTTGTTGTTTTGCAGAGGACGGAAAAGAAATGTACAAAAAGTTATAACGCACGTGCAGAACCATTGTTCTGCTCATTAAACCTTTTGTTTAGTGGCGTTCCTGTTGCCGTTGCCGTCGTGGTTATCTTAAACTCCCTAATTTCAACGGCAACGGCACGAAAACTCAGACCCCTCGATTGTTTTAAAAATATATATTTGCATTTTTCAAAAAAGATTTACATTGCAAACTCGTCTCAATTCTTATCACCTAATGTTTTATGGTCTCGCAATGTTCATAGGCAACTGCCAGAAAGAAGCGATATATCTAACTTCTCCGGTTTATCGCTGTCTCGTCGATCAAACAGTGAAAAACTAACAAGTTTTCAAATAGCAGCCGACACTTTGATGACATTTGCTGGTGATTTTTTTTTTTTTTAACCGAAGAAAAAGAAGACACAGAGTCGCCATAATTTACGTTGTTCAATTGAAGTCAGTTTTGTATCCACTGGAGGGGACAGCGATAAACCGGAGAAGGTAAATATCTCGATTCTTTCTGGCTGTTTTCGCTTATGAACACTGTGTGACCATAAAACATTTTAGGTGATGAGATCGAGACGAGTTTAAACCTTTTTTCCTTATTATTTCCTGGGGTCTGAGTTTTTGGGATCACGGAAACCTCAGACCCCGAAACGAACTCAGACCCCGAAAATTCAGACCCCTCGATTTTGGCAAAAAAAAAAGATTCGCATCTTTTGAAAAACATTTGCATTGTAAACTCGTTTGAACCTTATCACTTTTGAAAGACGAACCAAACATAGACTGATCCTGCACGAAAACATCTGCGCAAAACGCGAGTAATATCCTCGGAAGAACTGGGTACAATGTCTAAAAATAACTTAAGGTAATTCCGTTACAATTGTTCTACTATCAAACTTTTTTGGAAACTTGGCGTAATGAACATTCATGGTATGAACATTATAAAAATGCAATAAAAAATGGGATCACCGTGCAAGCTCTTAAAATGTTTTTTTTTTTTTTTACTGGTTGCGCGTTAAACGTTCGAATCGCCTTCATACAGAACTAAAACTTGGTTACTTGAAAAGGACAAAGTTTTGTCTTGAAACTAAAGCTTCATTTATTGACATAAGCAGTATTGCTTATTGCTTAAGCCGTTTTTGATTGCCTGGTTGCGGGAATATTGCACTTTTTCGGACAGTTCCGTGGCTAACTTGAAGTCCTCGCCTTGGCCAAAATACACCCAGCTGGGAACTATTTTCCAAAAAAATCATGTTCTACTATCAAACTTTTTTCCTCTTCAAATATGTTTTTCATTAGACTGTTCTTAGCAAATACCTAAAAGAAAAATCGGGGGTCACCGTGCTCGTTTAAGAGAAAAGGAGAATTTATTCCGTTATCGACTTTAGTTTGAGGGAAATCTCTCACGTTTTGCACGTGCACGCGCTCGTGTGCGCGCGCTGATGACGCGAAAATCGTGCGCAGTAGGGATGCGCAATGCAATACTAAGGAATTACCTTAAGGACGTTCTCGCTAATTGTTTCTGCGCATCCTTACTACGCACGCAAATTCACATGGCACGTCATGCATGAGCGCGTGCGCTGTCATAAAATAAACAAATGATAGGGCAGATGGCCATTGCTAGAGCTTTGCCTGGATTTAACGATCTTGCACGTTCGATGACCCCAATTTTTCTTTCGATGGATCATTTTCTCTACCGATTTTCTACGTTAAGGGAAAAAATGCAGAAAATCTGTCGACTAGAAGTTTGAATTTTTGGCAAAATTCCGCTCTTATTAGCTCTCTGTGAATCTGTGCGGCGGTTTCAAATGGCTCTTAAAGGGTTAAATTTTGTGAAAACGTTAGTAACATTTAGAATTATTTACGCAACAGACCCACTTCTACAAAACATGACTGAGATAGTTTGCCTCCGTTGACTCAACTTCGATATTTTTAACTATAAACCCCTGTAGACCGTGCTCAATTATATGGGACAATTTTTCGAAATCGGTATAGTTTACCACACGCTTTATCTATGAAACGAAGACGGTGACCCCCAATTTTTCTCTTTTTTGGCATTTCCGGCACAAGTAACTCATCAGCTGACTGCAGTAAAAATTTTAATAAATTCTGTTGACTGGAAAATTTTCGCGCGAACGTCTTTAAGAGGAATTACCTTAGCTAGAGGGCCTATATGGGGGATTCACTCTCTTACCTTGATAATCTCTTGATTTCAATCGATTAACAGGCTTTGAATTTACGAAAGATGCTATCAAACGGTAACCTTCCTAACACTGGGCAAAGAGAAAAGGTTGAATAAAAAGTGACACCACGTACTTTTTCGAGGAGAAAAAAAAAAGAGTCAGTAAGGAAGTTGTGAAAGTCACTCGACCTACCTTGTCAATAGAGGACTTAGTGCCTAGTGACAGGTCTCAGAGCTAATGGAGAACAATCCCACTGCAAGGATAAATTTCATGTTGCTTAAAAGGATGAATTTAATGTAAACAATATGTCAAAATGTCTAATGTCAAAATGCTAAATAACAATTAAATGAATATTATTCTTCCGTGACAATTTTTAGCTGTCCTGACCTTTAAAAGTGAATTTTCATTTGTAAGCGAACTTTCCATGTAGTGCTGTTTCCGGTTATTCAAGAAAGTCATAAATCTGTGGTAAAACGTAATATCTTAAAAGACCTCGAGCTTCTCTTCTGTTAATGTTAATACCGTTAACGGTTTTTCTATTTAAAAATAGAAGAACCGTAGCCAGGGTAAGACATGTTAAAAATTTAAAAACGTTCACTGGCTAAATACAATTAAAAACTTCAAGCTTTCGGCTGTCAGGCTACAGCCTTCAATGGATAAAAAATGGAAGAAATGACAACTACAATAAATACAAAAATAGGTGAGACTATAAGAAGAATATATTAAAATGGGAGAAAAAATATGTGTTTAAGTGTCAATAAACTAATTGTTCTTTTTTAAAAGAATGGAGTATTGACTAGGGAGCGGCCTTGAATTGTTGTCTGCATGACTTATCGAAGCGGTGTGCCATGATTCTAGTGTCTTGCGGGTACGAGAAGAACCTTTGTCAATCACTTGGGAATTTTTAAAGTCAATAGAGTGATTTGAAGACCAAGCGTGTTTAGCGATGTTGGAACCTCTTGCGAAAGACTTCACATTCCTCATGTGCTCTTTTTTCCTAGTTTCAAAGCATCTGCCAGTCTCGCCTACATAGTTCCATGGGCAGTCAGCACAAGGTATTTTGTAAACCACGTTTGGTTGAAGATCAATTGGAGGTCGGGACTTAGGAGAGGGAAACTCCTGTTGTAATGTCTTGAATGGCTTACTGACAACTCGAACATCATGTTTTTTAAGAAGTCTTGTTAGAGGCTGAGAAATTCCATTAATATAAGGGAGGACTGCATAATTAGAGAATTCGGAGGGTGTGGCCCATTTGAAAAACATGCAAACAAGTTCCTCAGGTGTTGGGATGGCGTTTGTACGCTGAGTGGAAGATTTCTTCTTTAAAATGTTAGAGATGACGTTTTGGGGGTAATTGTTAAGCCGTAGAGCGTCGGTGACATGAGTAAGTTCAGTCTCTTTACCTTGTTTCGTGTTTGGGAGATTATTTGCGCGATATAATAAAGTCTCAGCTGCACTGATCTTGTGTCGTTTGTCGTGATGGGAGTAGAAATCCAAATACCTGTCGGTATGAGTTGGTTTTCGATAAACCTCAACAATTAAACTATTGTCCTTGCGAGTGACCAAGGTGTCCAGGAAGGCGATCTGATTATTATTTTCTTCTTCAATGGTAAAGGAGATGTGTTGGTCTTCCATTTTTTATCCATTGAAGGCTGTAGCCTGACAGCCGAAAGCTTGAAGTTTTTAATTGTATTTAGCCAGTGAACGTTTTTAAATTTTAACAGGTTTTTCTATTGTTTTGCATTCATGCTCGGACTTGTAAGGTTTTAGTTGGGACACGTTGCCAGGCCATAACATTACTGATTAATTATCAACATTACTACACTTTTCTCAATTGTGATTGCTTTAAAAAAAGTGCTCTTTTCCACTTATCCACTTGCCAAGTTGTTCTAGGACAGTTTTTGTTATCGGACAGTTTGCAGGTTTGTTATTGGATAGTTTGTTATCGGACAGTCCAATAAGCCAATCACATTTAAAGTTTAAATCAACCATGCAGTCACATTCAAAGCTGAACCAGTTGTGGTGTAAATCAATCAATCAAGCACATTCATAGCTGAAGTTTAATTTCAGAGTAACATCAGATAATTTACTCCTTTTTTGTCACTTTTTTAATGCATGTTTTCCTTTACTTTCATAACTTGGCTATTCTTCTTTTATCGAAAATTTTTTTTCTTATGATTATTAATTGGTAACAGAGCTTCGTGTCGTCTAATTCGGTCTTAATAATCATACTCGTGATAAGCAAATCGGACTTCCGCTTCGGGGTCGTCCGATTCTGTTATTAGGGACCTCAAGCATCGACAACGAAATGGCACGACGACGACGGGCGGAGGTAAAATTTTCCCGCGTAAGGGTTCTGCGCATGTGTGATGTGGTCAAAACATCGTCTAGCCTTCGTCGACGACTGAATCTCAGCAGATTTTCGCTCTGGTGAAAACGTAAGTAAATAACTAAACTTTTACATGCTGATAAACATCCATCTCCACCTTCCGTTGTAGTGATTGTTTTTTGTATTATTTGCACCATAAATCAGAAATATCTGTTTTAGCCCTAAAAATAGGGCCGATTCGGTGAGTAAAATACAGTTCTATTTTTGGGTCTAATTTGGCTCCCTTAAATCAGGGCCAATACAGTCCAATTGGCTAGGGCTGATTTGGTCCTTGGGCTGAAATGGGCCCTAACGTGGGCTGGAATAGCTTTTTGATGTAGCTTTTTTGGCCCAGATTACGCTCAAATGGCTCCAGGAAGGTTTGAATCAGACTTTCCCCAGCAGGGCTGAATTGACACTTTGGGGCTGAAACAGATCTTTTCAATTTTCAGTGTATACTGTAAATAGTCAGTTGAGTATCTTAAACCTCGGGGACAACAACATAACAAATGAAGGTGTAAAGCAGTTAAGTAATGCTATTGTAAATAGTCAGTTGAGCAGCTTAGTCCCCTGGGGAAACAACATAACAGATGAAGGTGTAAAGCAGTTAAGCAATGTTAATTTTCTCTAAGTCTAAACAAACACAATTCAAACCAATATTTTATTTCATCTGAGAAAAAAGACAACAGTGAACCATGCATGTGACACTTGTTATCATGTCAGGTTTGTAGTACCGCAAAAACCCACAGATAATAAGAAAAAAACTCTTTAGGCTAATGTTTTGAAAGAACCTGATGAAATAGAAAATAATGTTGAAGCAGATTCTACAGAGTTCTTAAAGTCAATTTATTATAATAGCAAACTTAAGAGTTTCTATTAGCTTAAATTGAAGTTATTTCAACACAGATAACAACATGTATAAATACTACTAGATATTCTCCCAAATAAACCCAATTTTACCTCCAACAAAACAAGAACCTAATTTGAGAAGGCAAAACAGCCTAACTTCCAAGAAATACAAATTTTATAAGAGCCTTTTGAGGCTACTTAGTTTTTACTGTGTACTGTACTAAATGCAAGGGTCAGGTTAGGGTTAGGGATAGCTTAGGGTTAGGGATAGCTTAGGGTTAGGAATAGCTTAGCGTTAGGGATAGCTTGGGGTTAGGGATAGCTTAGGGTTAGGTATTGCTTAGGGTTAGGTATAGCTTAGGGTTAGGGATAGCTTAGGGTTAGGGATAGCTTAGGGTTAGGAATAGCTATGGGTTAAGGATAGCTTGGGGTTAGGGATAGCTTGGGGTTAGGGATAGCTTAGGGTTAGGGATAGCTTAGGGTTAGGGATAGCTAAGGGTTAGGGATAGCTTAAGGTTAGGAATAGCTTGGAGTTAAGGATAGCTTGGGGTTAGGGATAGCTTGGGGTTAGGTACAGCTTAGGGTTAGGGATAGCTTGGGGTTAGGGATAGCTTAGGGTTAGGTATTGCTTAGGGTTAGGTATAGCTTAGGGTTAGGGATAGCTTAGGGTTAGGGATAGCTTAGGGTTAGGAATAGCTTGGGGTTAGGGAGAGCTTGGGGCTAGGGATAGCTTAGGGTTAGGGATAGCTAAGGGTTAGGGATAGCTTAGGGTTAGGAATAGCTTGGGGTTAGGAATAGCTTGGGGTTAGGGATAGCTTGGGGTTAGGGATAGCTTGGGGTTAGGGATAGGTAAGGGTTAGGGATAGCTTAGGGTTAGGTATTGCTTAGGGTTAGGTATAGTTTAGGGTTAGGTATTGCTTAGGGTTAGGTATTGCTTATGGTTAGGTATAGGGTTTAGGGTTAGGTATTGCTTATGGTTAGGTATAGCTTAGGGTTAGGTATAGCTTAGGGTTAGGGAGAGCTTAGGGTTAGGCGTGAAGTGTGTCAACTGATTTCAATTGTCATAAGACATGACTTGATCCACTGAGTTAAACTTATATAGCCTTTGCAGGAAAAGAATGTTACGTTAAGTTGGTTAAGGTGGATATCCAAAGTTCAGCTTTAGCTGTGTATGTTGGTAAACTGAAGGCCAGATTATGGGTTGTTGATGAGGTAAGGCTTAGGGTTCATCAGGGCAAAGTTTACAAACAATAAGTACGGTTTGCTGAGGGTTAACGTTTGAGGGACTTGTGATTAAGAAAACGCTCTTTTTTTATATAAGAATATATTTTATAAGAATATCGAGTATGAAATTTGGGAAATTTTAAGAATATTTTAAGAATAAAGCCGAAGCTGAGATCTTAAAAAGGATCGATATAATTTTGTGTACAAAATTAATCCTTTCTCTAAACAGCAAAACTAGTCAAAAAAACGAAAAAAATCGTCCACTAACAACAGCAAAGTGTTCAACGCTATTGTGTGAAATGCTTTTGAAACGCTTTTTTAAAGCCAAAACCGGCAAGTGTCTTTTGACGTGACATCTAGCTACGTCTACCTAGCTGAGTGCAATGAAAAGCGATGGAGCACGTGCACAATGTAACGCGATACAGATCTAGATACCAAACACTTGCAATCGATAACTCAATAAATTCTAAAACGGAAATGTCATAAGCTATAATTTAAGAATAACACAAGAATATTTTCAGCCTGAAATGGGCAGAAAAACAAGAATATTCAGCCTGGAAAAACAACATTCTTATATAACAAAAATAGTGTACCAAACAGAGTTGCGTTACATATCAAATACGTCGCCATAAGACGGGTCAGGAGGTGTCATAATTAAACCGCGCAGCCGGAGGCTGGGCGGTTTCTTGCTCTGCCTTCGGTTTTTTAGTTTTGTCGGTTAGCAGACCCAAACTCACACTCGGCCAATTGTTTTCACCGGATGATGTCATCATCAGCCAATTACAGGCCATTTCTCAGCTCTTTTCGTCATATCCCCCCTCAGGAGCATTTTGTCAAGTTAGCAAATTAAAAAATTAAGACACAACATGGCAGAAACATGGAACATGTGAGAAATGTTTATTTGGTCAAAATTGGGCCAAACTCCGTTGGAGATGCACGTCAGGACATTTGCAAGGATAAAGAATGTAACTTAGGACCAGTTGCTGGCTACTAAGGCTGAAATTATCCAGAGTTAAACTGTATTTTCGTTTTGCGTGCGAAACAGAAGATTTTGTAATCTGGAATTTTTGTTTCTGTTCACTTTCGAAGGGAATATTCAATGCGCTATAAAGGTATTGCGGCTGGCCATGGAATACGATGACGGTGATAAATGTAAGGTTGTGTTTACTTCGCCAGAAGCAATGTTGGAATTTTCTGAGGAAAAAAAGTGAAAACTTAGCCTTAGCGCTTGTAAATTTATATTCCTTTGAAAGGTCAAGGTATTTTTTTCCTTAGACGTAAACAAACCTCTCCGATTACAACACGCTATGCAAAGAATATTATCATTGAATCACGCAACTTGTACTGTTCACTTTCGCTGTGGAATCGATCACGCAACTTATGATCTGTTGACCCGTCAATATAGTAAAAATCCAGAGCTTTGTAGTGTGCGCTGTGGAGATGAATTTGGCTCGGAATTTTACTGGCACGGAGCGCTTAACCCTGTACTATGGTTCTGTGGAGGAATTGGGGCGGCTGGCATCTTTTTTTCGCTTCAAGAAGGAGTTACTTTAAAACCGAGTATGTAGCTTTTACTCTTCTCACGAGAGGAAACTCAGAAAACGATGAATTGCTTATAAGGTTTCAAACCGTGCTGAAACGCAAGATGACTATAAAAAAGACAACAAGCTTAAGCCTTTGAGGTCAGTTACTTTTATTACACTGAAAGTTTTTACTAAAATTTAGGCTAAAATGTCTATTGACGTTTGTCGCGTGTCATTGCTGATGTTATTAAAAAGCTGTATATTCACCTCGTTAGGCCTCTCAAGTGTGGTGTACTCATCAAGCTTATTTAAGCGATATGGCAGAGGCTGTACAACGTCGGGCGACTAAGCTCATGGTTGGGAATAGGATTTCTTACAAAGAATGTTTGAATAAGACTGGTCTAATGTAGCTATCTTCTAGACGAATCTATTTACTCTTTATTTTTTTTTTCATTCAAATACCTGCATAGTTATTATGGCCTCGATATCCCTAATTATCTGCAGTTTTTTAATTCTGAGCATGAACCCGATATTTTGAGGAACACTGAACTAACTTTTAAAACTAACTATGCAAGAACAGAATTATTTAGGTCGTCTTTTTTTCCTAGAGTTACTCGTCTTTGGAAAAATTTACCTATATCTATTCGGAAGAGGGAATCACAAATTAATGTTCAAAAAAGACCTAAGACTACACCGTTTTGCTACTGATAGCAGAGATTTAATGTAATTGTTATTTAATTTCAGTCAGCATTGTTTTTGTAACACATAATATTTTACTATATTCGTTTCATAATACTGCCCGTCATTATGGATATTTTATTCATGTTCTTGTTTTACATACATTGTTTCTGGTGGCCTTTATCACCAGGGAAGTTCATTCCTGTTGCTAGGTCTTCCAGCAGCTATTTATTTATATGTTTGTATGTACATATGTACTTAAAAGTAAAGTAAAGTACAAACCCTTTGTAACATAACACCTTCATTTGCTGAAAGGCGAGAGTCACGTTTCGCGTAATTTAAGTCGGTTGTTATGTAACAGTAGCTATATCACGTTTCACAAGCTGAACGTTTGCGTAAAGATTAAAAAGATAACAAACGCGCAGTCGGACAGTGTGAGTAACCGTGAGTTTTAAAGTGTGGTACCATATCGGAAGCCCGAACGCTATAAAGAAGCTAACCATTAACCCCTTGCATTAACCCTAACCCTAATCAGTATTTTCAGTGCTTAGGCCTATAATCAGTATTTACTTTGTGTACGCATCACACGGTATCCAAGGGCGGTATGAGATATGGAAACAAGTCCTAACCATCTTTTAAATTGTTTCCGGGTAATGTTTTCTGGCCAAACGTTGTTGCTAAATATTACGCAATGTTTTTGTGAGCGCAAGAGTTAAAAAAGCGCGGTTTTAATTTTTTTAAAAATTCTTGTTTTAATACAAGTGTTTCTGAAGACTAATCACCGACCCAAGGAAATAGTTTTAAAGTAATGTTATCTTACATGACGTTTCGCTTCGCTTTGTTCGTGATTCCACATCAGAGCCGCTTTGTTCGTGATTCCACAGCAGAGAACAGATAATATAAACATTTAAGAGTGTAAATATTCCAGCTCCGAGGGGGCGAGTGAAACCACTAAGCCACAACACATCTGAAAAAAAAAAAAAAAACACAAAACAAAAACCTTGTTTAAAGAAAATTCCACCACACGTGTTAAAAATTTAAGTTATCTCTCGTAAATCTTTTCCCCTCGCACTCGGTTTTAGACAACACTTGATTTCATTCCGCATTGGTTTCATAATCGGTACCGATGCATAAAGCAGAAAATAACTGTACTGACCATTCCGGCCGGGGAATAAACAAAATCAACAATAACGATTCAGTCTGTGCAGTAGTACGACGGCGGCTTTTTTTTTTGACATAAAATAAAATTCCAGAGTCGCTCGACACATGACCAAAAATATAACATCAGATAATGTCAATAAACCTTCGCTATAAACGGCCTATGAAACCACAAACTTTGATTTCAACTTTGTGAGCACAAAGCCTGCCACTTACCTTTGTTCAAAGATCAGCATGTCCGTCGCTTCTCCGTCGTCCAAAACTGAAACAACAACAACAGAACAGTCTCACTGTAATAGTGAGGTAAACATTATTTCAACTTTCTCGCAATGCATTCTGGGAAATCCGTGTTCATTTTGTGCGGGAAACATTAATCCTGCCAATAACAACACAATTTATTAAGTCTCCAGCCAGGCAAAAATCACAGCCAAAAACTTCCTTGGCCCTCTTTTCTTAAGTTCAAACTAACCAATTTGTCCCTTAACGGAAGTCGTTTGTCACGCGACTGAAAAACAAAAAAGACAACAACATAAATAAACTTACTTCTGTAGAGTTCCACGCTGCTTTCGTCTGAGGTTTCCTTTAATGTAAATACCTATGATACAAATGGCATTTCTTCACACACCGAAAACATACGTGTGTATACACTGTAAATCAGAAATATCTGTTTTAGCCCTAAAAATAGGGCCGATTCGGTGAGTAAAATACAGTCCTATTTTTGGGTCTAATTTGGCTCCCTTAAATCAGGGCCAATACAGTCCAATTGGCTAGGGCTGATTTGGTCCTTGGGCTGAAATGGGCCCTAATGTGGGCTGGAATAGCTTTTTGATGTAGCTTTTTTGGCCCAGATTACGCTCAAATGGCTCCAGGAAGGTTTGAATCAGACTTTCCCCAGCAGGGCTGAATTGACACTTTGGGGCTGAAACAGATCTTTTCAATTTTCAGTGTGCGGACCAGTGGAAGTCAAAAGTTTAACAGTTTAGCGAATTTCAACAAACTAAAATGACTTTTCTTTCAGAAGGATCCGAAACCATGGCCGGCGAGCAAGAACCAGTTTAGCGAACCTATGGATCATGTCCCCATATCTGCATGGGGATGAAAGCCGCTTGAACAGCACACAGAGGCCTGCTGTCCATCACAAACAGAGCCCTGACTACAAGTAATTATGTCAGGGATTTGCAAAACTTCCTTCAGAATTCGTATATCTCGTTTTCCAAAACGAAACTCCATCGAGCTCTTCCAGGTCAAAAGGCGCGTACGAATGATAGGGAAAGTCGACGTTTTTCGATGCAAGGAGGTCGTACAGACCAACAAATTAATCATTATCGATAAAGCCATCGTTGTGATTAATTAGAAGCAGATTTCGGACGTTTTGAAGGCCATAGCGAGAGCAACTAGTCCGAGAACCAAAGCTCGTCGTCTCCTCAAAATTAAGAACGAAACCCTCGACCCAATCCTCCTTGGGTTGCGAACGTCGTCGTCGTGCATTTCGTTGTCGATGCTTAAGGTCTCTATTGCTCGCATGATTACAGACCAAAAACGAACTCCATTCAGTCCTTTTAGGTCACTACAATGTAGATAGTTTTGATTTTCCAAACATCGATTATTCATAGTGAAGAGGAGTTACACTTTAACTAGTAAAGAAATTTTGGCTTCCAATGACTCATCGTTTACATTGGACGACAGCACGATGTAAATCGAAAATTAATTTGATGTCGTTATCAGCTGTAATGCTGAAAGGCAGATGCCATATTCTTTGACATCTTAGGACGCTTTCTTTTAGTTTATAAAAAAATATAAAATTGCCGTTTTCAGATATTAAGATGAAACTGAAGCATGGATATTTGGACTAAGAATTAAAACCCAATTGGACCGTTTCCCAGCTGCGTAAATTTCCATTATTTCGACATAAAATTAAACCTAAAAGAGATTTCCACCGTGTATTGCCGTATTTTATGCGGCTCAACTGTGTTACGTTAAATACATACCTCAACGGAAGTAAATTTTGTTGGCTTTTACGGGTTTAAATTGCATAAATTAGAACAAATATAGATTTTTTTTTGACGGCTTCCTTTCTTGGGAAGTATTGACGACTCACTACTTTTTTGCCGCAGATTGAAGTTGTCCACATGTACGTTAAATAATACAGCAGATGGGTTAATGCAAGAATTCGCCAGCGCAAAATGGATTTCGGTGCATAACTACGCCTCTGACAGCCCAATAACTAACAATGCAACTAACTCTAAATGTTTCTTTCTCTACTTCTGTTATTTTGCCAGAGGACTTCCTTTCAGAAACCTCAAAAATTAATGATAGCTAGCTCTGGGATATTAGCCTTTAAATTTCGTTCAAATACAAGTGCTATAGAGCATTTATATGCAACGCATTCTTAAAAAGGTTCATCAGGTTATTTTTCTTTCACCTACCTTGTCAATGGAAACTTCGGTCTCTGTGAGGTAGCTCCGGCAGTGAAAACAGTCACACTGCAAAGAGATAATGTTGGTGGATTAAAAAGCAATAACAATGTAAAATAAAAATAATATAAAAATGCAACTCTTATAAAAATTGAAGATTACTACCTCATAATAGCCTTCCTACACACTGCAGCTTTTCCTTGAAGCACTATTTTGTACTTATTGATATTCCGTTTTATTAAAGTGTAATAGAAGTATAAAACAAAAATAGCAAAACAAACCCACTTAACTGTAACATCGACCAGCGAATGACCAGCAACTTTTTGACCTTAAGGTCGGCCTAAACTTTCCATGATAAGTGGTGCTTGTAGTGCAATATTTTATAAATTTCGTCTTTTTGTCTGAACCTCTTTTTGCGGACTCCAGGAACGGTGAAGGATTTCTATAGTTCTTTATTTCAACATTTCAAAAAATGTGGCGTTATATAATATCAGACACCAATTTGATCACTTTATTTTAAACACGGCTCAACTAGTACTAGACCTAACTTTAAATAGCTAAAAAAGAAATGACTAGTTATTTCTTGTTTTTACTCATGCATTAGCACCGTCTGCTTAGTATTGATATACTTTACCACCTTGGGTAAGAAATGACGCTGTTGAAACGAAATTATTCAGGACTGACAGTAAAACGCTTCAATTGGCTTTAAGTTTGCAAACGATGCTGTTAAACGGCAACCATCCTAGCACTGAGGGAAACGGAAGGTTTGACTAAAAGGAAGAATGTCCTTTTGTCCTCTTCTAAGCAGAGAATGAAGAATCAGTAATGAAGTTTACAAAGTCACTCAACCTACCTTGTCAATAGAACACTTATTTCCCAGTGACAGGTCTCAGAGCTAATGGACTAAACATTATGTCAAAATCCCAAAATGGTGAATAATAATTAGTTGAACATATTTCAGTTAAGGTTATACAGTAAGTACACATTCAGTCGTGTCTCCAGTACAAGCGATGTAGCGTGTCCGGTTTAAACTGTATATATCTGAACCAAATTAAAGCTTATAGAACTAACTGGCTATCACGCTGTACCAAAAATTTTGAAAAAAAAAATAATGGTCAAATTTTTCATGACTATTCTAAATGCCAACGCACTAATCACCTTTTGAACGTTACTTGTCAATTTTGTTTCGCTTGTTTAATGTGCCTTTCAGTTTCCAGGTTCAAGGCGCTAAAAATAATTTGCGATATTCAATTTCAGGGAAAAGTTACAGATCAATTTCGAGGTAGGATTGAAAAATATGGAGTGATCGTACAAAAATCCCTCTTGAAAAAATAAATTTGGTAGGGCGGGCTTTGGCGCGCTTTTGATTTCAAAGGTCGCCGCAGATCAAAAAATATTGTGTTGCTCTTCTGATCTACAGCACCCAAAAATCAACATAACTCGGTACTTTTCCACCTCGATTTGAGGACGAATCATAGAAAGCTATTTTAATATAAGGCAGTTAACTTCTGAAAAATGGCAACACGTTTTTTAATGCTGTTTTGTGGAGATATTCTTCAACTGAGATTCCGTTCAAGGTATAAAATTACGGCCGATTCGAAGGTAAGCAATGGAAATTATGAAACACGTGATATATTGTACGCATTAGTTTTCACTCGCTAGTTTAAACATTTGAAGTTCATTTTTAGTACGAACACGTTGAAACCGTATTTTTAATAGATAGTCCCTTACACAGTTCTTAGGCGTGAGAGTCAGTTTGGAATGGAGCGCAAATTCGTTCTGTCTTTCCTGTAGAATATGATAAAGGTTGGGCGTTCAGCTGAGGCGACTATGACAAAAACCTCGCCCGAACAAGCTTTCCGTTCATACTTATAATACATGTACTTAATGATTTTAAGGTCATAAAGCTGTAAGGATGGAGTTTGAGTTTGGCTAAACACCAACTTAACTTATTGTTTACACGCAGGTCCTAAGTTTAACAATCTCCTGCACATTGTGTATGAGACATCTTAGTGTAGTTGGCTAAACATAACCCACTCGTATACCCCGCGGGAGTAGGGGCCCAAAGGGGGATGTAGGCCTCTAAGACCTGCCAACTAGACGACCAGGTCACTTAAGACAGCACTCTTTTCTACAGAGCGAAAAATCTGCCTTGAGAACAAAAACTGGTGTTACGGAGACCGCTGATTATTCTGGATATCACAAAAAACTAAATCTAACCAATAGACCACTTTCGATATGACGTAGGGGGGTGTTTTACATGAGAAAACTGGCACCGGCACGAGGTTTCACACTGGGATGACCTTTTTGATCTGCAGTATCGCATTTACATGATGACTGGAGGCATTTCATATCTTGTTATGTAACGGTACATTCATGTTGATGTAAAAAAATAACACGTTTGGTTCAAAATTGGAAACATTACGGCATGCACTAGCAGTTCCAGTCTTACCCAGCACACCGATTTCACACCAAAATGGGTTGGTCGTTTCGCGTTTACATGCTACCGTTTGCGAAATTTTCGTACCGGAGTGAACTTCTGTCCCCGGTTTCGAGAACGCTAGGGTGAACCTCACACCGGGGTGACTCATGCCGGGGCGTAAACGTTTTATGGTGGGTATCATTGAAATAACAAAATATAGAGCCAATGAGAGGGAACCGGAGTTGAACTCACTCCGGGGCGAATTTCTCCCCAGTGTCCTGTAAACAGCCCTTGTTAAAATTCAGCCTAAAAACAATAGGACCTCCGGATACAGCATGAGGCTCTGATGACTAATTATAGAGTTTGTGGGGTTTATTTCCTCAGAGATCTCATACTGAGGTCTATTGTGTTAGACTTGAATTTTCGTACTGAAATTAGGGGTATTGACATTGGAACATTGTTTTATTATACATAAAACAAAAAAAATGGAAACTCCTTGGTTTTATGCTCTTTCCCCGAAGGCAAGCACACACAAAGTGTGCAAACTTGAGCACAATTAGCTATATTATTATACATTGAACTCTCTAACTCTTTTCTGATTGGCCAAAAGTGTACAGTAAATTTTTGAAAATCAGTGCCTGTGACGTCATACATGCAACTGCAGATTATACAATAATCATGTCAAGCACACTCAAGGTCACAGGTAATCATGTTAAGTTTGCCCACTTTGTGTTGCTTCTTGTCAGTGAAGAAGCAAAAACATGACTGATATTGTTTTTTGTTCAATGTACATGTATAATAAAATTATTATTAGATTCGGTTTTTGTGATATGCAGAATAATCAAGGTCTTGGTATCATATCATGCACCACAGTCATGCATGATATGATTACCTTTGACCTTGAGACATTATTATTGTATAATTTGTAGCTAGATGACCTCACAGGTGCTGATTTTGAAAATTCAATTGTACTCTTTTGGCCAATCAGAAAAGAAATAGTGAGCACAGTGCATAATTAGCAATTATTGAATGAGGCTGAGTAAGATATGAAGAATTCTGCAGATGAAGGAGGGTGTTGTCCACAGAAGCTGAAGGCTGAGGTGGATAACACCCTCCAAGATCTGCAGAATTCTTCATATCCTACAAAAGCTGAATTCAATAATTGTATTATTATTCATTCAAATTATTTCCCCATTCTTAAAGGAGTTTTGCCATTTCGATCTTTGTTTTTCTGCTCACCAAAAATAACACAACCTTATTGCCAGGTTTTTTGGTCAGTGGTTCAATAATCTGCAGCAGGGTTGGGGTAATGTGCGGGAGGATAACAAGCCAACTCCACAGCCCTGTCATGTGAAGGAATGCTGAGTTAATTGCTGTAACAACAAATTCAGGCCAAGAGGTGCCATACTCAGTCCCTCCCCTTCCTGATTTCAGTATAGAATGGATTAAAATGGGTTTACCGGACATCAATCAGCCAAAATAGATAGATCATGTACACAATAATGCAGTACATAAATGTGAAGAGACAGAGTATCCTCTAAATATGCAGTTCTGAGTTGTCCAAAGGTGTCATGATTAAAACGAATACAAAGATTTCTCAACTGGTCAGCCACAAAGTACATGTATTATTATGGGTAGAATGTCAAGTATGTTAATAATCACTAACAAGTATAGTGAAAGGGTAAAATGAGCACCCAGTAATAATATTTTGTTTGTTTGTTTGTTTTAATTGGGTAAAAGAACTATGCAGCTACTGATGAAAGAATGAGTTCACATATTGTGCTAATGAGAAGATTATTAATCTTGAGTACTACGTAGTTTTTGCTTTTGCAATGACAGCTTGGGCTTAACTTGTAAAGAAAATTTAAAGCATCATTCCAAAGTAGTTGTTTCAATGCTCACCCAAGTCAAGTGGGGAAAATGTACCCAAGGGGGCCTACCTGCCGGGGAGGTGGGGGGGGGGGGGGTGATGGGGTTGGAGGCCAAAGGTATTAAACAATAGGACGACACTAAAATTCTTAGAACTAAGAAAGGTTAAGGAGGCTAATTTTAGCCAAATTAAAAAGTAAGAAAAAAAATGAAAAAACTTCCATGAGACACAGGCGGCCCAAGCTCTCGTTGTGAGGAGTTATTATTTTTTTTTAATCTTTAATTATGCGATCGTTCCGTGACATAGTTATCGCCGTTGTCTACTGTTACATAACGACCGAGTTTCATTACGCGAAACGTGACTCTGTCTGACTCTGGCCTTTCAGCATTTGGAGGTGTTATGTTTCAACGGTCTGAATTTACACTGAATTTACAAAGGTTTGTATGGGAAAAAACGTTAATAGACATTTTAGCCAAAATTTTGATATTTTTTCAATAAAAATGACTTACCTCAATGCCTTGTTGTCTTTGCTATTGTCATCTTGCTTTTCAGCGCGATCTGTAGCCTTTTAAGCGAGTTATCGCTTTTCGAGTTTCCTCTCCTAAGAAAGAGTAAAGGCTACACACTCGATTTTGGACTGACTCCCGCTCGAAGCGAAAAAAAAAAACACTACATGCATGCCAGCCGCCCCAATTCCTCCGCAGAATTATAGTACAGGGTTAAGCGCTCCCTTTCAGTTAAATTCCAAGCCAAATTCATCTCCACAGCGTACGCTACAAAGCTCTTTATCGAAGAAAGCTAGCCATCCGGGCAGAGACATCATGCTGTCGGGTCCAGCCATGGACACATTCGAAGCCCGAGTGGAGTGCCGGGCTAACAAATTGACCCTGACCACGGGATGGGACCATGGGGCAAAGTACATTGCCTGTGTTGAACTGTGCGCATGAACTGTGCGCTCCCATCCCCTGGTCAGGGTCAATTGGTTAGCCCGGCACTCCACTCGGGCTTCGAATGTGTCCATGGCTGGACCCGACAGCATGATGTCTCTGCCCGGATGGCTAGCTTTCTTCGATAAAGAGCTTTGTAGCGTACGCTGTGGAGATGAATTTGGCTTGGAATTTAACTGAAAGGGAGCGCTTAACCCTGTACTATAATTCTGCGGAGGAATTGGGGCGGCTGGCATGCTTGTAGTGTTTTTTTTCGCTTCGAGCGGGAGTCAGTCCAGAATCGAGTGTGTAGCCTTTACTCTTTCTTAGGAGAGGAAACTCGAAAAGCGATAACTCGCTTAAAAGGCTACGGATCGCGCTGAAAAGCAAGATGACAATAGCAAAGACAACAAGGCATTGAGGTAAGTCATTTTTATTGAAAAAATATCGAAATTTCGGCTAAAATGTCTATTAACGTTTTTTCCCATACAAACCTTTGTAAATTCAGTGTAAATTCAGACCGTTGAAACATAACACCTCCAAATGCTGAAAGGCCAGAGTCAGACAGAGTCACGTTTCGCGTAATGAAACTCGGTCGTTATGTAACAGTAGACGACGGCGATAACTATGTCACGGAACGATCGCATAATTAAAGATTAAAAAAAAATAATAACTCCTCACAACGAGAGCTTGGGCCGCCTGTGCATGAGACAGACATTTTATGGCAAAACACCATGTAAATAGCAAAATTAATGTAGATGGTGAAGTTGCAAAATTAATACAAATACACTCATTTTGAATTTGCACCCCTTTCTTAGAGTAAACTAGATCAACAGACATGTTTCAGTGTGTCCTACCAAGCAACCAGCAAACAAGAGATTATATTACTAAAGTCCTTCCATGTATCGGCCTGTGTGCTGTGGTGAGTACGTTAATAGACACTTCCATTAGCTAAGGTGGATCCAGCATGAGGATGAGGGGTTGGGAGATTAGCATGGAATTTAAGTAAAATATGCATTGCCTTATTGCTTGCACATTTGAAGACAAAGGGGGTGGAGTGAAGTTGGAGTAAGGCATTTTAAACTCCAAAATGAGAGAGCCTGGGGAGAGGGGAAAGAGTTTGGCCTTTCCTTAGGAGTGGGCTAGGGCCAATGAAGACAAGATGTATAGATCTCCCTACCCTCAGGACCCCATCCATTAGATCTTGCTTATTCACCATTGATACTTGATTTCAAATTGAATGTTTGTTCATGCTATTCCATAGTTGGCCATGAAAAGGTCCGTATTGGTAAAGTCAAATGATTGTTCAAGATAATGAAGTCAGTGTCAGTTAATCTTACTTGCATATTTTTTTTCTAAATTCATACTTAGTTCAAAATAAATAATTCTCAGTTGATTTTAATTCATAGTCCTGCATGTTAGCTCTTAGGTATTTTCAAGTTTGGAGCTGGAGTAGGGGTGTTGGTGCATCAAGGACATCATGCGGCAGTTATTTCTGTACCATTTCAGTCAGCATCAAGTTTGCTCATTCCAGCTGGTATTTGTAGTATCTTGGCTGGCTGTTTCAAAATCTGGGTTACTAGATTCACTGATGCGGCACCACCTCTTGTGCATAAACGCTCATTAGTGGTAAGCCTGTTTAAGCTACTTTCTAGTGAACTGTTCAAATTCATATATTATTGATTTTGACTAGTTTGTCCCAACTTTTTTGATATACTCTGAAATGCTGCAGTGACTGTACCTATAACAATTAGTTATTACAGAATTTAACTTCAAAAATGTGTTCATGACAGAGTTGCCACAAACTTATTTCTGCCAGCAAGCAACCTATACATTATACTTTGTCACATCAGTTTCTAGTACGAAAAATTCATATGTAATCTGAAAAAAGGTCGCTAATTATATTTTAGAACTTGATGGTTCAAATCAGTGAAATGAAACTTTGGAGGGGAAAAAATATTTAGTAAAAGTAAAGATTAAAACAGCAACAATACAATGTGTTGTACCAAAGTTGTTACTTGTTGTGTGGCGTTATGGTTGGTGTGCAGTAGTATAGCTTTTATCAAAAACTGGTAGATATCATGCATGCTCAGTGTGTACACAGGGTCTTAAAAGTGAAAATAAATCTAAATTATTGTGTGCTTTGTCTTTTTTCCCAATCCAGTTTATTGTGGTCCTTTCAGTGGCATCAGTCCTTACCTTAATTGCTGCAATCTTAGCATTTGTTTACATTGGAAATGTGAGTTTCTGTCACTGCTTCACTGTTAAAGTGCACCTAACACCGAAAATTTTTTTTCGCTAAAATAACAGAACTTATTTTGTGGACTAATTTGGCGCAAAAATTTTATGATTTGGTTAAATCCTTAGTTTTTATGCCCCGTCAAAGTATGTCCAAATGCCGCCATTTTGGTTCGCGACCGAGTTTAATGGGGCATGGGTCGAGGGCCGGATGTGATATTAAATCCAGAACACGATGATTCTGTAGTTCGCATATTTACTTGATTTGGGGGGAAAGGCTGAGAAAGTTATAAGTTCGAACAATTGCCAGCCAGGAGCATTGTAAGGGGGATGTAGCTACTCAACAAACTTACAGGAGGTATTATGCTTCATGCCATACCGATTTTATTTAGAGCTGATCCACGTGAAGCGAAGAAATGTAGAATGCATGGGGTCGATTTCGTGAAAGCGAAACGCGAGCCATCTAGGAGTTTGTTGATCTGTTCTATGAATTTCAAACTAGATGATTTCATTCAACGCCTCGATTTTTAGGAACAGGAGGAGATTTTGCTGAGTCCATGGCTTAAGCAAGACGAATTTGGTAAAATCTGCTCCTCAGATCTATCGATTCATGCATCTGCTGTTGGATCTAATCTGAGAAACAGTCAGTCAGCGCAGCCGACAGAGACAGAAGGCAGGAGAATAGTGAGCGAATTTTTTCTGAGCAAATGTTCTCTGCCTTAATATGCTTAAGTTTCCTTCCTTGGTTAATTCTTAATTTGAAAGAGAAATCCGGGAGGGTAATTTTGGCAGAACTCAATTCCAGTTCCAAGTTCCTCTTTTTTGAGTCTTGACAACCTTCTAACTCAATGAAACAATAACATTAGCTCATGTTTGGAGGGAAGTGACGCTACATTTATTTCCACATTGCACGTGAAGAATACAACCACTGTGTCAAGACGGATAATTAGTTGATCTACATCATGAACACATTAGTTAAATAATTCTACGAGAGTGAATGGGCTTGAATGTTATTTCAAAGATACCGGTATATTATGCGAGATAGACAGGATAGAAGGTGCAAAAATATTGTAAACATGCGTCGCGCGCTACAAATTATCTTATTACTCTATGACTTCTACATATCTTTGCTGTCGAGTCTGTCCTTCAGAGCTCGTTTGAATTCTTTAGTAGCTTCTACCTCCTGGTATTTGGTTGTCTTTTCTTAGTTGGCCAGAGGCTGGGCGGCTGGGTGCTCGGCAAAAGACTAGCAAATAAATCAGCTTGGTCGTCGTCGAGTGAAGTCCTACTTCATGTCTTCAGTGATAGTATAAATTTCAGAGTCTTCTGAGTCAACATTCATTTCGGAATCCGACGAAGTAGAAGACATTGTTACTAAAAACAGAAATCTGTTGACTGTGGAGTCCCAGCGAAAAACTTGTATGGCGAAATCGCTACTGCACTCGTAGAAAATAGAAGACCTGACTGGGACAGCTGAAGCGTTCGTTCTCGATTTGACGTCACAGCTTACACTCTCCCCAGATTCCCCATGCCAAATTACTCCACAAAATAAGCCTTATTATTTTAGCGAAAAAAAATTTTTGGTGTTAGGTGCACTTTAAGAAATATTGATCAATTGACTTTGACTTGAGGTAACTGGGGAAGCCGATAAATGTCCAATACTGTAGAATGCTGATAGATGTCTAATACTTTATTGGAGCTGATGGTGGGGTATGGGGATAGCTGATAGCAAATGTCCGAGTATGCATATTCAGATTTTGTAATTTGAGTTTGGGATAGCAGGGAGGTTTGTAACAACAAGATTCCACTATTATAAGATTGACTCTCTATGTGGTCTAAGTTAAAGCCCTGGCTGGAACCATTGTGTATTTTACGATAGCAGCACAAATTCTTGCTTGCTCATTGGCTAATTTTTATCGTCAAGAAGTGGACAGACTCATGAATTTATAACTTGTGCAATGCAGCAATGAGCGAGAGCAGACAATTTGACAGTTTGCTATGATAGCGGAGCTCCGGCGGCCCCCAAGTGGAGCCCCATACTCATACAGGAAAGAAAAAGAAACCCAAGAGTTGATTTTCTCATGTTATCATGGCCAGCGGCATTGTTCATGGGCGACAATGGAGTCGCACAACATGGGGGTCATACTCCAAATATTAGGTTGACAGAGACATGCATGCAGCCTTGGTTTACCATGTGCTTCTTTGATATTGTAC
>JAHPZR010054922.1:0-15000 GCA_019787425.1 Platygyra sinensis | reverse complement strand
GGTTGCGGCTGGTCACGTGACCACCCAGGATCTGGGTGGTAAAAACATCTGTTGGGCGGGAGGGGTGGCAGAGTGTTTAGTTTGTTGCTGTGACAAACCTTTAAACACGCTTTATCGGAATTTGAAGTCGAATTTTGCGACACTATTTCTGTCATCTTTAAAATATCGAAAACTTTCGTTCTCCGAGATATTCGGCAGCATAATGAAGCACAAACTTTTTGACGGTTAGCACATGTAAAATGTAACGTACCGTATCGAAGTGAAACCAGTGCATCAGTCTTTTGGATCTTTGAATTCGGAAGTAATTTATTTTCTTCTTTGTGCGATTTTTTGAATGTTAAAAGTATTTCAGTCGTACGGTCGACTAAATCTTTTGACCTCGGTGGGAATCGAACCCACGACCTCCGTTACTCTGCCGACTGAGCTACGAGGCGAAAAGAAAGTAAGGGTACATATGAATGTTGTGCCGCGTAGCACTATGAAACACAAATGGTGGAACAGAGAATTAACTCTGAAGTGTAAATTAAAGTGCTAATTGAATAACCCACTGGGTGTTAGCCCTAGTAAAGGGAATCAGGGAACCACACGAGGTAAAGAAAAAATCTTTCGACCTCGGTGGGAATCGAACCCACGAAACCGGATTAGATTTACCGTTACTCTGTCGACTGAGCTACGAGGTCGGACAGAGAAAGGCGGGAACGATTACTTTCTTTCGACCTTACTTTCCCTTCGCCGCGATTCACCACCTAAAATTGTCTCCGACTTTCTCTGACCGACCGAAATAAATTTCGTCTGACCTGTGTGAAGCTTACAACAGGACTGGAAAATTTCAAAGGTGTAGTTATCGATGACCTTTCTTTTTTTTTTTTTTTTCGCCGAGTTGATATCGACAAAAATCATTGGTTGACTCTACCCCGGTGGAAAAGTTTGTGTCACATGTTGTCCACGTGACCAGCCGCAACCAGGGTCTTTCTTCCAACGACCAAGGGAGGCAGAGAAGAGAGACCCTGGGAACGAGGTTGCACCATCAGCACACATCGCTCGCCACGTTTGCACTAGTCCAGTTCTGGCCCCTCTCTCTGTCACGCAACGCTCCGCTCTCAGAGAGAGAGGGTCCAGGGACATTTGTCTGCGCATGCTCGCGCTAAACCAATCAGAGCGGATCAGAGCGCAAGATGTTGATTTCACACGACTGAAAATATATTCATGGCGATTGAGGTTGGTAAAACTCAGAAAACTTTTCAAGTAACTTGGCGCATTGGAATGTAATTTCTGTGGCATGTCTACGATTTCATTAGTATTATTTCTTCGAGACAGAAAAGGGACAGGAGTTTGAAAAGAATTAAGGCAAGTTTCGAGCATAGAAAGGAGAAGGTGAGAGAGCTCATTAAATATGCCCGATGCAAATGAAGTGTTTTCATACACTTCGCTCAAGAAGTAGTTTTCCCTAGGAGTTTTCGACAATATTTTGGCGCATTTCCATTTTCTTTGCCTTACTTTTGGTTCTGAAAATAAAACTGTGTGGATGTGAATTTTGCGAGTTTCGAGAGGAGGGCGAATAAACAATAGATAGCTCATTAAGACTAGGTTTACACTAGAGGAGATTTTTCCGGATTCGTAGATGTTTCCGGATTCATCAGTTTTAGAGTATTCGGATTCGTTGGCGTTTACACTTAAAGGATATTCGGATTCCTAACCGTTTACACAGGACGACAACTCCGGGAACATTCACGATAAAATGATTAACAAGCTGTTTGTTGTCTCGACAATGAGAAACAAAATGCAGCCAAGAAAAGCCTACTGGTAGGTTGAGAGAGTCTGAAGTTTTCTTTCAACTCGCCATTGTTGCTTATCATGTTGTCCCACCAGGTAGTTGTCCTGGTCTCACCCAGAATCATCCAGATCATGTTTTCGATCGTGCCATCGTCATACTCGATAAAGTGTGGAGGACGTCAACAATGTTTGCGTCGCTTTTTTCGGTTACTGAGGAATACCGCATTACCCATTACAAATTAAAAGACTACCTGGACCTGTGACAGAACGAGGAGGCAACCAGCGACCGCCATCAATGGCCATCAATACGACTACGACTTTGGATTCCTTTGGATTGCTAGATCCGCCATTTTAGTTCTACCGCACACTCAAAATATCGCTGGCGCAAAAATATCCGGACTCGAGAGAAGAGCGTTTACACGGCAAAACTTTCCGGATTCAAAAGTTTTCGGATTCAAAGTTCCCACTTTAGATTCCGGATTCAAAATCTCCGGAGACATGACCAAACCGGGATGTTTTCATTTCGGATTCGTCCTCTTGTGTGTAAACGGCAAAACCAATCCGGTACTAAACCGTTCCGGATTCATCACGAATCCGGAACAATTTCCTCTAGTGTAAACCTAAATATGTCCGTTCGTATCCAACACCGATGGAAAACACAAGCTCTGCAGAAGCCTACGTTCGATAGCCCTTAACCTGATCCTTCATTACTGATAGCAAAGGCACAACAACTACAACTGTAGAACATTCTAAAAGTTCGTATATATTCTTCTTTTACTAACCTAAGAAGCAAATGGAACCTTACCAGTCGGTAAAATTCTAAAAACATTTAGGTTTTAGTTACAGCGTTACAAAAGATTGAGAAAAATGTTTTGATCAACAACAAATACCACAAATTGGCAGTTAGTCCTCGTAATTACCCAAGCTCTAGCCTTCTCTCGGCTCTCGTATCCAGTGTTTTTTAATTGAGCGCAACTCCTCTGCTGCTCTGAATGCTCTGATCTGAACTTCAAGAATTCACGCAACGCTCGCAGCATTTGTTTGTTCCCTTCCCTTCTAGTAGTATATTTCTGTTTATATATTTCTGTTATATATTTCGCCATATCTCGTCGTACATGCGCAGTAGCGATTAGCTAGGAAACTAGCTAAAATTACGAGCATGCGCAGACAAATGTCCCTGGACCCTCTCTCTCCGAGAGCGGAGCGTTGCGTGACAGAGAGAGGGGCCAGAACTGGACTACGTTTGCACTTGATGCAACACAATAAAGCAGTACTTTTCTACGCGTTATTTGACATTTTGCTTTCTTTTTATGCACTTAGACTACGTTAAATTTATACTAAAACAATTAGACTGCTCTCCCCCGTTTTCTACGCGCTCTGCTCGTAGAAAACTCGTTCTCTTAGCCCATTTTTTTTTAATCTTCCCCCGTGAGCCTGTAAGCCCTACATTCCAAACTAGTACCAGTCCAATACCGAGAATACAAGTATGGCCTGTTCTACATCTCCTGCTGACTTGGTGTCGCTCTCTCATGTAGGACGAATGTTGTGGAGTGGATTACTACACTGATTGGCGAGACACTCCTTATGGAGGGAGACGAGCTTACAAAGTACCAGATAGCTGTTGTAAGAACTACGAATATGGTTGCGGGGATCACTTTGAAACTAGCAGCATCAACCGCAGGGTGAGTTCTACAACAATGTTTATTTGAATTTTGCACCCTATGATTGACCGGCATTTGTGAAGTTGACATTTATATGCCTTGGTTAATGATAATAGTAAGTAAACATATATCCATGCTACTAAACTGTAGGTAAGAAGGTTTTTTTTTTATAATTGAATTTTTATAATTGAAGTTTCTGAGCAATCAATTCAGACATGCACTGACTTACCATGGCAGTTGTAAAACTGATGTTTTGACTTTTGGCAAAACAGTGCTGATGGAGACCAGATAGCTGGTGGAAGCCGGGGGAATTTTAAATTAAATGGAAATGGTCGAATGGCTGGGGCACTGGACCTGAAATACGTAGTTTGTTGCCGGGTCAAGTCCTACTCTGACCACTAAGCTCAGCTGGAGTTTTCTCTATTAGTACTTCCGAGTGCAACTCCTCAGCCAACTAGGCTGGCTTCCGCCCGCGTGTTTATTAAGCGTGTTTATTAAGCAATAAACCACAAGTTTCTATGGTTTATAGGCTGATAAACCACGCGGGATGTTGGTAAAACACGAGAAAAATTCGTAAATCGCGAGCCGCAGGCGTCATAGCTTTATTATGTACATTAACTACTATAAACATTCCACATTAAAGGTTTATATATTTGTATTGCAGGGATGTTTAGAAGTCGTAAAGAGCTCCATAAACAGTCATCTCTTATTTATTGGCATTAGCGGAATCGTTATCGCATTGCCGATCGAGGTTTGTTCGTGGAGCGCTTTTTAGTTGAGTGTAGCCGGAATAACATTATTAGCTAGAAAAACATGAATAGCTTAATTAATAGCTAATAACTTAATACTACCTAATAACATTAGTATCTAGACTAGAATAATGATGTTAGCTGCAATTACTATAAAGTTCACTCTCGACGACTGGAACCCTCGCTAACTCGAACCTCCCGGTAACTAACTCGAAGTAATTATACCCGTTCGTATTTTTTATATACGTTCTTATTTTGCAAAAGTCCACTCCTTAACTCCTCGACGAAACACGTTAAAATATTTGGTTGATCGATTGGTTTGATTTATTTATTGGTTGACTTTGAGAGAAAGATTGCACTACGCTAAGCCAGTCGCTTAGCGTAATGATGAAAAACCAATGCAAATGCTGATTACTTTCGACGATCAATTGAGAACCGCTCGCAAAATTTTTATCTCTGCATTGCTAGCCATTTAATATCATTGCCGTTGTCATTTGAGTGTCGAAAGTGAGCACCCCACTTTTCATCCAATCAGGGGAAAAAAGCAAAACCAATCATGACTTTTTCCATAATTAACTATGCTTTTTCTTGTGCTTTACGTTAATTGGGACGCAGCCTGAAAAACAGCGAGCGAAAAACTCGGTCAAGAAGAGCGGCGAGAAGAAGCAAAAGAACGCGTTCGTTCGTTTGCTTTTAGCTTGCTTAGATCGATAAGTTGTTGGAATACTTATTATTATAACCACTAATTATTAGTGACGAAGTTGCTCGGCTTTGCGGAACAACAAACCTTTCCCGCATTCCACTTCAGTGACGGTACGAAAAATAGCACCAGAGCGAGCTTGGAGTTGACATTTTCATACCTTTGTCGTTGTTTGTTTAAATGCGGGGAAGGTCTTTTGTTTAAAAAAAATAAAAAAGGGAAACAGAAGAACGAAAAGTACTCTCTTATAGGAACCGTAGAAAGCGCGATCGAGTTTGTGAGAAAACTGACTAAAAGACCCTTGGATTCGCTCCGACGAAGGGCTAACGCTCGAAACGTCAGCTTTCGAATCTCTTTACGGTGGCCAATTCACATTATCAACTCAGTTGATAAAACCAAATTATCCTAAAAGACCCTTATTGCCTTTTTGCAATGGAAACGAATTGCAATGATCTAGAATTTAAAATCCCATCCTTGGAAACCCCGGAAATTTTGAAAATTACTGCAGAAATTTAATAACCAAGTCGGTATAAACGTTGATTTGACATCTTGCACCGTTTAAAGAAGGGAACAAAATGGCTTTCCATACCTCTTTTAAACTGATACTGTTTTCTCGGTGATACGAACTCTTATGTGGCTGAATTTAAGGGCCGTTTTGTTTTTCACAGGTCTCCCTTGTGGCTGCTGTTTTGTATATTCGAAAGAAGCATTTGTCTTGAGCAGCTCGTGATTCAAGAAATGTCAAGTACCATATCAACAGGAGGCATTTTTTCTACGTGTGGAACCAAGTGTTATCCACCCTTTGAACAATTGAAGCTGTATGTATACTAGCCAACCGCGGTCCCAAGCTCTCTCTCTTTTACCTTGTCCCTCTTTAAACACAAGGGAGGCAAAGGAGAATGAGTCTTGGATCGGGTAGTATACCACTCTCCATCACTGCTTTTATTTGGGTCGTCACGCTACGCTACTCCGCTGTCTGTGGGGAGAATATTGCGTGACTATCGAGGTAACGGTTTCGAAGGTGACCAGATGTAATTGCCATTTTAATTGATTAATAATTTGCACGCTCGTCAATAATCAGCCCATGCGGTTGTGCAGATAAAACGTTACACCCTTTACATGTGGCGAATATTTTTTGGAAAGATCCTTATTCAGGATCGTGCAATAGCTCTCCCACAATGCATCTGGACTCGTTATTCCCGGCGCCCCTTTAGTGTCGAGATCCAAGGTGACCAGCGGTGGTCTGGCGGCGAGAGTCTCCATAGTCAATCGATTGTGATAATAAAATTAATTTTAAGCTATATAACAATTATTCCATGAGCCCGTGTTGGATATGAAGTGATAAAATAACCAACGAGCGAGTAGCGCGAGTTGGTTACAATCACTTCATATCCAACAATGGCGAATGGAATAATTGTTTAAGTAAAATCTCAAACCGGGTTTTGCCGCCGATTTTTATTTCCACAATTTTACAAAGCGAAAAATTTTAAACTTGGCGCACTATTTTCCATATGACGTAAAACTCCGACTATTGGCTCATAGTCGGAGTTTTTTAGCCAATCAAAAAGCTAGAAATGCCATAGTCGGAGCTGAGAATTTACTAAAATTCTTTTAATACAGTCGAACCTCCGGTTGCGACCACCTCTCGTAATCGACCACCTCTCCTCAGCGACCAGGTTTTTAAAAAAACGCAAGTTTCCCAGTCAAGTCACTACATTTGGTACCGTCTGTGAGCGACCACCTCTCGTAAGCGACCGTGACCACTTTCAGAGTTGAAATTAAGTTTGGCATTTTCTACTGTTTTTAACCTCTCGTAAGCAACCACTTGACAGGTACTAGAGCGTAAATTGGATACCGTGAAGGTGTTGTAGTATGATCACATTGCTGAGATGGTATAAAACAGTTACACATGGGGTAAGTCTCTGCTGCAATAGACCTTTTTCGCTTGTACATTTTGTTTTCCCAATACAGATCACGTGATGATACTCAGGAGATTTGATCCTTTGTCTTGTTCATTAAAAAGAGTACATGCAGACATATTCATGCTTGCATGTACCCTTTTTAATGAACAAAACAAAAGATCAAATCTCCTGAGTATCATCACATGATCTGTATTGGGAAAACAAAATGTACAAGCGAAAAAGGTCTATTACCACATGCCAAGCCCAGGTGGTCGCTTGGACCGCTTGTCGTAAGCGACCTTCCAAGGCTTCAGATTTTGGGTGGTCGCTCAATTATGAGAGGTTCGGCTGCATACACATTTTTAAATTTCAAGAGAAGTTATTTTATTCTGCTAAACTTGTTCGTCGCACTCTTCAAGAAAACCAGGCTTTGAGTGTACGTTTGGCAGAGGTTATTACAAAATAGCATTTCGTGTGTCCGAAAGTAAAACTGTTATTCCGACAGTAGAAAAATCCAAGCCTTAGATTCTTGGGCATTTGTTATTTTTATTTTGCACCTGGATTGATTGAATCTTGATATATCGAAATACGTCAATTGGCAAAACAGATTTTATTCCATAAACTATGGCAATTTGCACGATATCATTTAAATTGATGGAAATGAAGTTCCCATTAGAATTAACACTTAATATGGTGTTTAAATATAATTAATATGCATTGTACATAGCTGCCTATTCTCGTAACTTGACTGCAAAGCAGTTTTGATGAATTTTTGCAAACAAAATATAAACAAAGAATACGACCTTTTTGTTCTGCTCTTTTCAAGTCTCGTGACAGTCTAGTGCATTGCATGGCTTCTAGGGTAGCTGATAAGGGTACCTCAGCCGGTAAGTGATACAGGAATAACCCAGTTATTTTGTAGATAAGATGTAATGTAACTGCGGTGTAAGTACTGTGAAGTAAGGAATGTAACGTAATTGTATGTACGAGGTAGTTTAAAGCAAAATGGAAAAAAGTGAAAAAAAAAAAATTTAAAAAAAGCTAATAAGCGTCAGCAATATAAAGGCTAAACACAAGCTAAGCTGACTGGATTGCTATTTAGACTATTAATGTTAGTTAGGCTAATGTGAGTTTCGTCCAGGGTAATAAGTAGGCGAGCCATGCTAGCCAGTAATCCTTTCCGGCTGTATGTTGTTTGTTTTAGGGGTGGGGTGAGGGTGGGGGCGACTTTGATTAGCCAGGTTCTATTTAAGCTCGGCGGAATGGCTTGCATGTTGGCTCGCATGACTCAGCTGGTTCACTCTTTTTGCAGACTCGAATGGCTTTGCTTGGCTACTCTTGAAAAAAACTACTAAATTGTTTCACATGGTAGTTTATATTTCTATTCATGTATGACACTATTTATTTGCAAGGTATTTTTGGGGTGTAATTTGTTTTTGTTTGTAAGCTGCTATGTACTGGTTACTTTATGAGTCTGCGTGTGTCGTTTTATAGTGATTTATTTATTCCATCTATCCACGGTATTTCCCAACGTGTCTTTGGGCAGACATTAAAGTTACCAATTCTTTTAGAGCTATAAATATATCAGCAGCTTGGCATCGACTTGTTTTGTAAGAGAAGATCAGATCCTTCCTAGTCGTGTTCTGCTGTGCGACACTTGAAGTTTCTCATCCATGTTAAGTTGTAGTTTGGTGAATACAAAGCCACAAGCGATTTCAATAAAATGAGTGAATATTTCAGCCAATCTAGGTATTATTGTTTATATGTTTTTGAGAGGGCTCAATTTGCATCACTTGTCCTGCTACCACGTCTCACTGGTTAATTGCGTCCCTTGAAGCCGCCTATGGAGTCATGAGTCATCGATTTTTACTAGGGAGCTTAAGCACGGGCGCTTTTGAGACGTGGACGGCAACCGGAAGAGAACATTTCGCGTGCTGGGACCGTATTGTCTCCCAAATTTATACACTACTCATCTTTAATAGAGAAAAGGTACTTAGTAATGTGAATGTGGTTGTGTGAGGGCAAGTCAAAAGTGAAAACAGCTCACTTCCGGTTTCCGTCCGCGTCTCGAAAACGCGCGTTCTTATGCTCCCTGTTAACTAGTAACCCAGAAACGCGACAAGCAACTGAAAAGAATGTACGGAAGAAAAGTCGAGCATTGATCAAGTATTCCCATGAATCTGCCGTGGTGACTGCTTTGTTTTTGTTTTTGTCTTGTTTTGTTTTTTCACCAACCTGGTGTAAAACTAGGTACCGATACTGAAGACTTGTTCAGGCTTCTGCGGTGAACTAAAGGGGAGGTTGGAAATAGTCAAAAATACGCTTGAAAAGATGGAACAACTGGGGTGACGTAGAATTTACCTTCCGTTATTATTATGACTTCACAAAAAAAATAGGGGATCGATGAGCACATGAATCTACCACCATGGGAAATACAATAGGAATCTCAGGGGTCTCTGCGTGACCTGGGATTAATTCACTGTCTCCAGATAACGAAAGATTCTTTTCTTTCCAGAAGGCCAGCATTTTTCTTGTTCGAATTTTCTTAAATAAAATCGAGTAACAAGATTCTTCTTTATGAACAAGCTTGACAATCCACAGTTTACAACTGGTACCCACAGTGAATGAAAAATGAAACGGGGACACTTTCTTAAAGAAATGTTTAATTCTGCCTCTTCTTTTGTGCGTTAAACTAATTGCGTTCGACAAAGGAGAACGCCTGCATAGTGCGGTCGGACTTCGAGAAATTTGGCGCTTTCATCGACACGGATTTGCCCCCCCCCCCCCCCCCCGAAGAATTCCTCGGGGGCGAATGATGTCATTGCCATTGACCATGTGCTTTAACCTCGTTTAGCAATAACCTGCGATCAGGCGTCCTTTCTTTTTCGCGGTGGAAAGGTACGCCTGATACAATTACTTGACTATTTGTCTGTTGCTAGTCCAGAATCTGGACTTTTCTCTGATTGGTCAAGAAACAAAAGGTAATTAGAACTAAGCCACGATTGGTTACCTGTGTGGGAGTGTGATTTCCGGTCAAAGAAATGCCGCGAGCTGATGGCGTCTGTTGAGGCGAGCGAAGAGAACGAGTTTTTGTCAGCTTTGTCACAAAACTCTCAAAGATGAACAAATATAATGCTTTCATAGAATTGTATGCCATGGGAGATATGTTTTGGCCGTGCTACCGACGGAATTCGGCAAGAGCGCTATATATCAGTTAACTCCAAAAGTGTTGTTTCATATGGAGAGCCAACGCCACATCAAAAACAACCGTTGCTTATTGTTGGCTTACAAAGAGGAACGGTACCTTTACCAATTGACACGCCAGACGCACAATGATAGCATTTCTTGTTCTGCCTCTGAAACTTACTCATTTACGAACGAAACAGGAGGATGCGTTTTACTGTACAGCACTGTATGTAAATTCACCGCTGTTCGCGCCTTGTGTAATTCCCGCCCACGAATCGACTTCCGGTAATTCCGATTGATTCACTATCTGATGACATCGCCGACGTTCTCGCTGACAGATATTAGGGAGTTTTAGCAAAGGACGACGGCGACGGCGACGAGAGCGTCACCAAACAAAAGATTTAATGAGCAAAACAATAGCTATGCACGTGCGTTTTGAATCTTTGTACATTTCTTTGCCGTACTCTGCGAAACAACAACGTGAAATGACCAAGTTCTACGTATTTTGGAAAACGCGAGCCGCAATGGCTAATATTTCGTATTTTCTTTTGGAACTGAACGCTGTCAGTGCATGTTTAACCTGAGCAAGTTCTTAGACCGATACGCGTACTGAAAAGATTTACAAAGTTGCGACATCCAAAGGTAAAAAATAAATTCATTTTTTACAAGGCGTCGTCCCCGCCGTCGCCGTCGATATTGGGGAGCTTAAGCACGTACGTTTTGAGACGCGAACGGCAACCGGAAGAGAACATTTCTCGTCCTAGGAAAGTATTGTCTCCCAGATTTTTATACTACTCGTCTCTAATGGAGAAAAGATACTTAGCAATGTGAATGTGGTTGTGTGAGGGCAAGTTAAAAGTGAAAACAGCTCACTTCCGGTTACCGTCCGCGTCTCAAAAACGCGTATGCTTAAGCTCCCTATTAATAAATTTTGCTAAAACTCCCTAATAGGGACCTTAACGCGGCGAAATACGAGATACAAAAACCCTCAACTTGTCGCGCAACATTGTTGCGTTGCAAGTTTTCGTCGATGTTTCCCGTTTTTCACCTTGCGTGCTCAACTTGATCCGCAACAAAAACATTTGTTGCGGGTTGAAGAAAGTTGTTGCGAAAAGTAGAGCGCGGGGCTACTTTGAGCAACAAATTTTGGCTTTGTTGCTCGTTTTTCATCAAACTCACAACTTGTCGCGCAACAAATCTGCTCGTGCCCTAGCAAATCAACCAATCAGCGCGCAGCATTTCTTCAACCTGCAGCAAATGTTTTTGTTGCGGTTCAAGTTGATCACGCAAGGTGAAAAACGGGAAACATCGACGAAAACTTGCAACGCAACAATGTTGCGCGACAAGTTGAGGGTTTTTGTATCTCGTATTTCGCCGCCTTTACGAAAAACACGACGGCAGCGGCAACGAGAACGTCACCAAACAAAAGGTTTAATGAGAAGAACAATAGCTGTGCACGTGCGTTATAACTCTTGGTACATTTCTTTGCCGTCCGCTGCAAAACAACAACGTGAAATGACCAGATTCTGCGTTGTTTGGAGAACGTGAACCGCAAAGGCTAAATTTTCGTATTTCTCTTTGAAACTGAATGTATTCGTAGCATATTTAGCTGAGGCATGTTTTAATACCAACAAACACACTGAATAGATCTCAACAAATGCGAAATTTCAAAGTAAAATAGAAACACAATTTTTATTAGGCGTCGTCCTCGCCGTCGCCGTCGTAGATGCGTAAGGTTCCTATTTTAACTAGGGGGCGGCAGACGAATAGTCAAGTAATTGTAGCAGGTGCTCCTTCCCGCCACGAAAAAAAAGGACGCCTGATCGCAGGTTAGTTTAGAAATTGTAATTGATACCTCGCTCAAGTACTTGAGTAAACAGAGGGGGGGGGGGGGGGGGACAGGGGGGGTAAATCTCCCTTCTCCCTACTTTCTGAGCCAATTTCTCCCTCCTCCCTACTTTTTGAGCCAATTTCTCCCTCCTCCCTAAACGGTTACGTTTCTTTTTCTCCCTCCTCCCTACTTTTTCCCCTATTTCTCCCTCCTCCCTATTCTGTTCCTCCCCCTCTTAACACAGGGAGCCCTTAGAAAGCGAAAAACCAGAACACGAAGCAACCTTTTGGTCCGAGAAAAAAAAATTGAAATGGCAACATCTTTGTCGAACTTTTCTCAAGGGATTTAGACGAGAAAATTACCTCGGCGAGCTACAAAAGAGAAAGAAATAAAAACAAAGCGGCTCCGTGCGAAGCCGATAATTTATTCAATTTGTTCACCAGGTGTCCTTCGTCACGTACAGGTTGAAAAAAGCTTACCTCTTGAGAATTTTAGCCTTAGAACCCAGTGGCTGGTCGCAAATTACTTTCTATGTCATTACAATGTCCTGACTACCTACTTTGAAAGATTTGGTCCCAATTTTGAGCAAATATACATTTCGCCGATGGTGACGGTCATTTCGGTGGCTAGCGTACAGTCGAGTGGGGAACAGGCCGGATGTAACGCCGATTTTCTGCCACCATGACTTTAGCACTGGTTGGTACGAGGGATGGATAGAAAAAAAAACACCTTTACACAGACGCGCTCATACACGTAATTGCAGCAGAGACTTACCCCATGTGTAACTGTTTTATACCATCTCAGCAATGTGATCATGCTACAACACCTTGTATCCAATTTACGCTCTAGTACCTGTCAAGTGGTTGCTTACGAGAGGTTAGAAACTCCACGTGTCCCTACGGCCTGCAGTACAGACCTAAGCCACACATCCGGTTCGACGGCGAATTCCAGACCTCCATGGACCAGATATGTCAGAGAGCCCACGCGGAACTACTGACGCTGATGATAAAAGAACAGGAAAAGAACCTTGCTGCAGACAACCAGGCCATCCAAGCCCAACAGCAGCGACTGAAGAACCTGTGCCCCAATCAGCCAAGTTCCCAGGCAGCCGGAAACCGTGCCAAACCTAGGATGAGGCCTAAGCCTCACCTAAAGAAAGTTCAACAAACTTGTAATCTCGCCAGTATGCAAGCTCAGCTTTCTGAGCTCCAGAAAATGTTCTGTAAAATGAGCGAAACTATGAGTGTAAATAAAGACAGAGTTGAACAGTATTCTATGGTGTGTTTTTCTGACTCCAGGGGTCCCAAACGAAACACTATTAAGGGAAATAAAAAACGCTCTTATAGACGAAGCAGCCTCAAAAATACTTTAGCCCAGAACACTAGAGCACATATTAACGATAAATACATTAAGAATTTCTCAAATAAGGCTCTTTCAGATGACGAGGTTAAACTTCTTTCTAGAGGTCTCAAATTCATACCAACTCCACCTGTTCCTACCTCTAATAAATCCTTACTAAAGGATTTCGATAATTTCGCTAGAACAATGCGCTTAAGATACTTGTTCGCTAACAAAAATAAAACTACAGCTCATCCCTTCCATGTCAAATCCACATGACAACCACCGATACAAAACTCGGTTGCCCTCGAAAACTACTTGGAAGAGACTAAACTTGAGCTAGCCTCTATAGTTTTCAACCACAAAACGATAACATTTCAGCGAACGAAAGGAAAGCTATCAGCACACTTAAACGCAACAGCGAAATCAACCTTAAACAAGCAGACAAGGGAACAACAACAGTCACTATGGACAGCGCACAAAAAATACAAGAAGGCTCACAACAATTATCGGATGATAAATTCTATAAGCCTCTCGCATCTCCTATTGTGCAAGAAACATCCCGAAAAGTCAACGAAATAGTTTACAAACTATTTTGTTCGGGCCACATTGACAAAATGACTCACAAGTGGTTAACAACAGATTTCAAACAGCCGCGAATACCAGAGTTCTATACGCTGACTAAGATTCACAAAAAAACACCGGTCGGCAGACCAATTGTTTCCGGTAGTAGCGGCCCAACAGAGCGTATTTCCAGTTTCGTTGACTCGCTTTTACAACCGAAATTGCTACTAAACAGGAGTCATACCAGATCATTTATTAACTTTATCGAAAACACGCAAAGTCCAGACGATGTAATACTAGCTACGCTAGACGTTAGTACCCTTTACACAAACATTCCTCAATCAGGAGGAATTGATGTTATCTGGTTATCTGCCGTCACTATGAAGATCATTATAAGCAAAAACTACCAATTCCCACCAATGGTTTTGTGGGAACTCATGCGGCTCATACTTGAAGAAAATTCTTTCAAATTCAACGAAAGACATTTCTTACAAACTCACGGCGTTGCTATGCATGGGAACCAAAATGGCGGTCGCTTTCTCTGTTATTTTTATGGCAGATCTTGAAAAACGACTACTTACGGCTAGCCCTTTCAAGCCTCTAGTTTGGAAAAGATTTATCGATGACATATTTTCATTGTGGAAACATTCCTATCCAAGAAGTTTCCGAATTCGTAAACTCCGCTAACTCCTTCCACCTATCAATTAAGTTCACTTGTGAAATGTCATCAGAACGCGCTGTTTTCCTTGACACCGAGGTCTTCAGTCATTCAAGCCACAAAATCTTAGATTTAAATACACATTTCAAGCCTACTGAAACGTTTAGTATACACACTTCTCATCTTGCATCCCTTTAACTCTAAAAAGGGTTTCATCAAAGGAGAAGCGTTACGCCTTTTAAGAACTAACTCAGTCAATGAAACCTTTGAAACGTACAAACGAGAATTCGAACAAAAACTCTGCAAAGAGGCTATCCCTTAACACTCGTTCAAAAAATTCGACTGAAGTTCAGTTCTGTGACCGAAAAGAGGCTCTTCGCAACAAAACAAAACAAACTAAAGAGATCTGCCGTTTGTTACAACTTACAATTCAGCCGCAACGAATCTTAAAAAAGATTCTCATGAAACACTGGCACACGATTCAACAACAGCCTAGGCTCAAAGAAATCTTAATCAGCAGCGATTGTATCTTACAGGAAGGAAAAATCTCTCAAGGACATGCTTGTCCGCGTCAAACTTCCTTCAACAAAACAACAATCATAAAAAATAACGAATTATTTTCGCTTCGAAGGAAATTTG
>JAHPZR010054916.1:25000-28084 GCA_019787425.1 Platygyra sinensis | reverse complement strand
AATTCAAAAAACTGCAAATTTGTCTCTCTCCTCTCTTTCCACTCAATTTTATTCAGACTTTCGTCATCGTATTCAACTGTACCCCTAAAGTTTGACCAAATAAGGTAATAAAACGATTAATTCCTGAAATTCCTCTGGTGTTATTTCTTTAAAACACTCATAACTTCTAGCCATTTTATCGGATTTAAACAAAATTTTTCACCAAAAAGCTTCGTTTTGACAGTAGAACAATTCTATATACTTTGCAAGGTCGATTTTCTTAATTTTAAATTTCAGTGTCAAATATCAACACCAATTGTGACGTCATAATGTCAGTCAATGATGTCAAACTGCTGCCATTAAATTGATATTTTTTGTCAAACTATATTCCATGCCAATTTCGTTTTCATCCGAGCTTTCTAACCTTTTCTGTGAAGTAAGTGGGAGAAAAAACACCCAAAACTGACCATCGTGAACTAATCTAATCGTCCTTAAAAGAAAATTTGTTTGCATATGTTTCCCCTAAGGCTGTTCAGTGTGGATTTTTCTCCACACGTTTTTCTTTGTTAATTCCAGTGAATTTCTCTGAACCGAGAACTGAATAAAATGTGACCGACTAGCAATTGTTTGTTGAAATGCGAAGAGTATCCAATTTAAAACAATGTTAAAAAATTTATATTTGACAGTTTTGGACTTTTGAGCCCGACGTATCACACTTCATTGACACTCCTTCTATTTGCCATTAAAGTGCCTATTGAAGTAAAAATTTGCTACTTATTTGAAAGGCCTTTTAAAGTATAGAAGAATGGCTTTTTTCTTTTTAGAATATCGTTTTTTCGTTTTAGAGATACTTTTGTTTGTTGAGTAAAGTGATGACGTCATAGGTGGTTTTCACTACAACACAGTACAACACTCAATCAAGAATATCTCTAAAAATATTAAAGTGGTGTTCTTCAAAATTGGTATCAGGACTGTTTATCACAAAAGAAGCAAAATAATACCTGTCGTGCCGTTGCCATGACAACAGTTATGCTGCTGGTCCTGTTTTAGTTAAGAGTAAAATTCCCAGATTTTATCTTAAACAAGGATCATCTACTCTCAACAATCTAATGGGGATAGTTAAGACAATATGGGAATCATTTATCCTCTGTCCCACTTTTAAAGATTGCAAATGGGGATATTTGGTTTTTCACAGAAAGAGACTGGAACCGAGAGTGTTGCCATGACAACAACATAGTAGGTGTCGTTCTGTTTCTTTTGTGATGTACGTTTCTGGTGCCAAGTTTGAAGAACACTTCTCCAATATTTCTGGAGATATTCTTGATTGAGTGTTGTACTGTTTTAGTGGAACCACCTATGACGTTATCAGTTTCCTCATTTGCATAGTACAAAACGTAAATATCTCTAAAAAGAAAAAGATATTCCCAAAAGGAAAACATCATTCTTCTTTACTTTGAAAAGCCTTTCAAATGAGCAGCAATTATTTTTTACTTCATAGGCACGTTAACTGTATACTATTAATTCCCGCGTCTGTTAAATTAATCTTGGCGCGCAGTTTTAGAAGTTTCCTTGCCAATGGAGTTCTTCTTTCAGTTTGCAGTCAGTCAGCCATGTCTGTTTGCTGTGGATAACGCGCAGTTTATAGATGAAGAATCATGGGATTTCCTTGAAGATCTTTCTGCAGATTCCCATGCCATCTTAGTTCTATCGCTGAGGCCTTTTTCATCTTCTAACCCGCCGTGCGAGACAGCCATCAGACTGATTGGGCATGAATTAACCAACAAAATCAAGTTGGGTTAGTTAATTTGTTGATTTAAATGTGTCCCAAATGAAACGCCAACCATCTCGGACTCATCTGGCTATGGCTTAAACTCTGTCCGATTTAAAACTTAATCATAACAATTACAATTTCCTCAAATGTGATTGGAGCATAAACTGCTGTATTTTGGTCTAATTAATCTGCAAAGTTGTAATCGGACAGTTGGCTGTAATCGGACAGTTACATGAACCAATCATTTCAGGTCCTCTCCACAAAATCCCCCAATCACAACATTGATTATAATTACCATAGTGACAAAATCAAAATCAAAATGGTAAAATTGTAGAGGTATTTTTAATTATGATATTTAAGTAAAAGTTTTCTTCATGAAATTTTGACTTTTGTGGGAAATTGTAATTGTTATGATTAATTGGTAACAGGACATCGAGTGTCCAATGCAGCCTGTAATCATACCAGGGATTAACAAATCGGACTCCCGCTTCGCGGTCGTCCGATTTTGTTAATCACTCGTATGATTACAGACTCAGTCCTATTACCATTATTAATAAACAACGGACAAAAGACAAAGCTGCATAGGATCAAAATTGCAGTTTTTTGACCTGACATGTGTGGTGCTCTGACGCGTACGTATTTCATCATGAAATACGTCATTATGACGCGTATTTTATCATGAAATACGCGTCATAGCACCACATATGTCAAGTCAAAGAAAAACTACAATTTTGATCCTATGCAGCTTTGTCTTTTCTCCGTTGCAAATACATTTTGTTTTTCGCGTTTAAAAGCCCCTTGATTTTGACCATATATGGTCACGTGGCGGGAAATTTGAATTTCTTTAATTATTTGTAACTCTACGCCATTTTATCTGATTGAGATGGGGTTTTTCACCAGAAATCATAGACTTCTATGCAGAAAAGTATTATCAGTGTTTTTACTATTTCTTTCCTAAAGTTTATTTCTAATACCAAATTTGGACATCATATATGACGTCACAGTCAAAAACAAACACCACTAAATAGGGCAATTTATCAACCTACTTGCCTGCCAAGTCTCGTTACATCGATGTATTCTACTTCTGTCTATGGCCTAGAATTTCTTAGTTTTGGAAGAAACGGGAGGAAGAGCCCTAGCAACCGACCATCGTGAAAATAGCATTAAAAAACAAATACAAGAATTTCGCCAGGTATCCTAACTATTTTCCTCTATCAACTATGCCCAGATGGAAGACGAAAATCATTTGACGGGTCTGTAATGACCCACATTCATTTTATATGTATGACTTGGTGCCAGGTAACTTTGGAAGTGTCTATGTAAAATCGCCAACC
>JAHPZR010054916.1:15000-20000 GCA_019787425.1 Platygyra sinensis | reverse complement strand
TCAAAAAGAAGCGTGTGAAAATGTTGAGTAATTTGAGCTGAGTCCATATGAGAATAGTCAGGATTTGGTGGAATCTGAAACAAAGACATGACAGAAACAATTAAAACAATTAAAACAATTAACTATGCAGAAACCAGATATTGATTGCAATTAAAGTATGGGTAAAAAGAATTCTATTTTTAGCGTGGCAGAACATGATTTTATTGGAACTTATCGCTAGTGGTCTCAATTTTTTTGAAGGCTTCATTGTAGGTTATTTCAGTAAAACGGCTAACTTTTTCGCAACATTTGGAGTGTTCGTTGCCTGGGAATCGTGTGTCACTGATATTAGTTGAACAATTGTCTTTATACACGTACCTTTCGCCAGACATTGAATACACAAGTTATTTATTATAATTAGTTATCCAGGAATAACAAACCATTAGGACAAAATTTGCCCACAAAATGGTGTTGCTTTTTACAACACTATTTCCCTACTGATGCCGGAAATAGCTGGATAGCTCTAAATTAATCATTTGACTGGCCGGAAACATGCTTTTCTTTGGTAACTATTTATTTTAAGTCTAGACTAATACGAATTCTCATAGAGTCTCATAGAGTCAGCTGAAGTGTATCGTCATATTTTGCTTACGTGTGTGCCAAGCAGGTCATTCAACAGAAACATCTTTTCCCGCAGCTTTTGGTCAGTAATGTGCTCCTTAAGCGCATGCTCTCTTTCCGAAGTCGTTCGACAGGTGTCCAGCTCCAGTAGGTTTGTAATGAGAGTCTGCACCACGTAATAAGGGGTGTGCGCATGCGCCATATCAGCCTCCACATAATCAACTCTGAAAGTCAAGCGAAAGTGATGAGTATATAAACCAATAACCGAGACAAGGGAGACAAGGCCCGTAACATAAGACATTGCTTAAAAGCCGTTTGTAAAAGATTTTGTTAGCAAAGTTCGTGAAATGAAACTGTTTTAAGGGCCCATTAAAGTATCTTTTGATGCCGTTGCTAGGGAAAAATCAATTGGCTATAACTCTGCACATGTATGCTTCAATTGGACCAAATTTGGACAATACTCATAGAGGGCAAATATAGTCCAGTTCATGACGTCATCGTACCACGCCCAATGTCATGTGACCAGAAACAGAAAAATGCATTTTACCTGAATGGCTTAAATCTTTTTTCCGAATTTTTCGTACAATAACAATTCAAAAGCCGTTTCGAACAAATTTAAGCATGCGTTTTGGCTTACGATGAAAAATAAAGAAATGAGAAAGGAAAATGTGCCTCTTTGACCACTCTTTTGCGCATAATTTTTTTGTTTTCCATTTTTTCGCAAAACCCATGCTTGAATTCCGAGAAAATAGGATGTTCTTTCGAATTGTTTTATAATCCAGCAATAGGCCTTTTGCAACAGTTGGTCACGTGACGTGCTTTTCAAGAACACACTGATTAATCATTGGTAATGCATATGTTATCAGAAATGGAAAGAACAGTTCCAAATACGCTTACATGCAAATTTTCAGGTTTATATCTTTTAAGGGAGAATTTTTATGGACGTTAAAAATTAGAAGGATTTGTATGAGAAGTCGCTTTGCCCTCCAGTCACGCTCCAGTGGTTTTCCATACAAATCCTTGTAATTTTGCAAGTTTTCAAGCTGCCATAAAATCTTTGCCTTTCGGTGTAAGGCCTAGAAATTTCCATTTTTCCTAATATTTTACCCTCTTTCTATCTCCAATGGTTATATGCCGGCAGCTTCTTTTGGTAGTGATTAATAACAGAAAAGGTTTCTGGAGGGCAAAGCTTCCTCGCTTCCAGTACAAAACCTTCTAATTTTTGCAATATTCAAATCGTCATTAAATCTCAACCTTATACGGCATTGGTCTGAAAATTGGTGTCTTGGTTATTTAAAACATGCTCTTTCTAGCTCTGAAATTCATTTTGCTGTAGCTAAAAGTTTAGAAATTATCGGTCACGTGACCAACTGTTACAAAAGGCCTACTGCAAATATCTCTCGAGGAGAAAAGTTCTTTTTTCGCGGCACCGGAAGTAATAAAGGAATTTTCAGCGGCCTGGTACCTAAGCATTGTTGGCCAGGCTGCTAAGGCAACTTACATTTGTTGGTCAGTAGTGTGAGTACGCAACAATATTTTGCCAGTCTTCGCATCGTGGAAGGTAGCGTCGGAGCTATAGTGGTTGCGAGTCAGATAAAGCCGTCGAACTGGATTTTTTCTCCAGTTCTTGCTTTTTGCACGCTCCAGTCAGCGATCCTTTTTACGAACGGTGCAATCCATTCAACAATATGGATCCACTGAGTGAAACTGACGTTATCCAGACCGAGAGTCCCGAGAATTCTGTGAAAATCTTTGAAATATTGCCCATTGACAAGGAATGAAAGAGCAACGAAATTACGTCCTGCAGATCTTGGGCGAGTTGTGGCTTAAACGACAGGAATGCTACTCTTCAAGTTGACTTTTTTTCCCACATCGACTACACTCGAACTCGAACTCTTCAACTGTGTTTTGTTTCACCGAACAAAATTCAAATTCAGTTTCTTTTTCACAGTCACAGTGTTGTAGATTACTTTAAGTACTGTTAAGCTTAAGTAGGTTCTCAAGCGAGGTTGATGTTGTATTAGGAGAAGTTGTCTATCACAAGTCTCGAGCTCACCATTATTAGTCAAGTTTTCTATCCGGCCGAGTGGTTAGCATTTTGATGTAAGAATGAAATTCTTGAAATAGAGCTGCTTTCAAAAATAATTTACAAGCCTCCTTGCTCACCGTCTGCTGACCTCTGCTGCTCCATGCTGTCTTTGGTGAGTGGTTGCAATTTAGTGGCCTCGATAGCTTCGTTTATTTGTATTATATCTAAACAGTGGAGTTTCTCAGGAGGACAGTTCACGGACACAGGTTCACAAGGTCGCACAGTTTTATCGCAAAAGACTTCAGGGAGTTTCGGAGCGGTCAAAAAGGCCACGGACACAGAGTTTGCCGGTGGTTATAGCGTAATACTAATTTTAGTTTGTGTCTCCGCATCTTTGAGATTTCGATTCCTAACCTGACACTGGAAATCGTGTGCTGTCGCCTTTTCGAAATTTCCCCATCAACATACAGCCATCGCTGTGGCTTTCTGTTAATACGTCCGTACTTGGATGAAGTTTTCACGCAAAACAGCTAAGTTTAAAAAATAAAGGCACCACTCACATGTTGTAACCGTAAAGAAGAACATTAATCAGAAAAAAATGTAAGCAAAAAGCGTTTTTTGTGTTTGTTGCAGCGAAGTAAAAAAAGTTAAACAGCGACTTGAATCGGCGACGGGCCGGCGCCGAAAAAAGCGCGCGAAAAAAATTTCGGCTGACCGGAAGTGAATTTGCATCTGGGTAGCAACCGTGTAGCTTAGCAACGAGATACTTTAATGGGCCCTTAAACAAGTGTCATTTTTTTTAATAGCAGGTTCAGTCAATCTAAAGTTATCCTGCAGCCAGGCCGAGTTTTCTTCGCGTTCTCGAAAAGAAGAAACACTTTCGAAGTGAAGTTGTCACTATTATTATTATTATTATTATTATTATTATTATTATTATTATTATTGTTGTTATTGTTATTGTTGTTGTTATTGATTATTATTATTATTGTATTATTACTATTATTATTATTATTATTATTATGATTATGCACGAAAACACAGGTAGTTCTTCTAGTAAACTGGTAGATTAGTATAGGGACAGAGGTTGACAGCAGAAAATGTAACTTTTTTTCTTGTTTTTTACCTTTGTTTGCTTGTTTGTTTAAAGTTTGTTTGTTTGTTTAATGCTTGTTTGTTTATTTGACTCCTCAGTGCACAAGGCGCAGCGAAAGAATTTTACAGATGGGGGAATTCTGCTAGCTTGCCCATCCATCGTCAATGTTTGATATTCCGCGTTAATGAAGACAGCTGCGTTAGAAGCTTCAGAATTTTAAACCCGGGATGGTTAACTAATTCTTAACTGCCTTTGTGTTCAACGACATTATAGTTGGTGATAGCTTAGCGATCCCAGTCATGCCGATATACTATGCCATTCCTTGAAACTATGGGCGCGTTCCATTCGACCAAAAATTCCGGTTTGGATTTCCGAAATTTTCGTATGGCGAATGGAACGGTATTTTCCACGAAGCCGGACCGATCTCGTTCTATTCCAGCGTGAGCACCTTTCCCACCAAGAATTACTCGACAAAATGCTGAAGGATCGTGATGAAGAGGCTGTCTTGAGTGCCGTAAGCTGCTTCACGTGGAGAAGTTTAACACGCATTCAGAATTCAACGCTTCCTTGATAATTTATGAGAGAAACTTTCGCACCCCTTACGAACTTTTCTCGCGGGAGAGAATGCAAACAGGGCGATCTGACCCACAGGAAATTCGGAACGACCAGTCAGCAATTTTTCAGGAAATCAGATCCTAAGGTTTCTTTGTTTCGATCAAGCACAGGCTAGAACTATGGCAGATCATTTTGCATCTAGTGTAGTGTCGACTCGAAAGACTCGCCGCCATCTTGTAGTTCAGTTTCACGACTAAAGGAACTGAGGCCGATTCATACCGGGTGGAAATGTCAACTGGAACAGGAAATTTCCGGCATTTCCAAATTTCCAGAAAAGAGGACAACCTCGAGAGGTGAACCGAAATTTTCGAAACGAGTTTCCGGAAAATCGCTGTTCCATTCGATTTTGAACCGGTCCAATGAAACGCGCCCTATGTTTTCTTTCCCCCAGCTGCTGCCTTTTTTGTTTGGTAAGTTTCAGGACCTCTCTTACTTGAAGTTTTCATCTTCTCCAATGTCCATAAGGGCCTCCAGCACTCTCGTTTTTCCAATTCCTCCTTCTCCCTCTATCACCACAACTCTTCTATTTCCACTTGTGTGACTGTCGTCACATTTAATGGCGTGTAACAGTTTCTTCATGTCTTTTATCTCCGTTCCTCTACCTTTAAGGATTAAAGCGACAAACGTTATGCTACATGGCTTTCCTTTAAATTTGAAAGCTCA
>JAHPZR010054916.1:0-7500 GCA_019787425.1 Platygyra sinensis | reverse complement strand
CGTATCGAGACTGGCAAGAATCCATTGCTAAGTTATATCGTAATAAGTGTCACATCGTTCTTGGCTTATGAAAGTATTGGCCATTCCGAAGTTGAGCAGGGAACTGGGGCGAGTTTCAAATTTCAACTAATCGATACACTGACACCACCACATGAAAGATCATGTTGAGATTGGTCACTTGACCAGGTATGATGCTTTGAGGGTGAACAGAAACCAAGTTATGGACCTTGAAAAATGGTTCAAAATCCATACAAACGTCTCTAATTTTAGACAGCGTCCCACAAAACCATATGAAACTCTTAAAATTTTTATGATTTCCGTGATACTCTTTAAAATGGGCAAACATAGCGAATTTCATCTCAGCTTCTTTCAAATAGTACGTGCATGACGGGATTTTACAGTTGTTACAAAACTGATGAAAAATTTTAAGAGTTTATATGGTTTTGGGGGACGCTTTCTCAAAATTAGAGACGTTTGTATGGATATTGAACCATTTTTCAAGGTCCATAACTTGGTCCCTGTTCACCCTCGAAGCATCATACCTGGTCAAGTGACCAATCTCAACATGATCTTTCATGTGGTGGTGCCAGTGTATCGATTAGTTGAAATTTGAAACTCGCCCCAGTTCCCTGCTCAACTTCGGAATGGCCAATATCAAACACGACAGACCGTGTTTGAACTCATTTCAAAACACCAAGAAGAAACGACGTGCAGCGAAGTTTTCTGTCAAACTTTGAGGCGATTAGAAATGTTGTCAAACATTATGGTTATTGTTTAAACTTGATTTTCAAAATAGAATTTGGAGATGTTCCTCAGTTTTGTGGAGGGAGGAAAACTGGATAAACCAGAAAAAACCCTATGAGCAAGGCGAGCGGAACCAACAACGAATTCAATCCACATTTTTACGACACCTGCAGAAATTCACGCGCGCTCATTGGTTTATATTTATTGTCAATATGCGGACAGACACATGAAATTGAAATTCATGCGACACATCAGCGAGCGAGAGCGGGCAATTCGACAATTTGTTATCGTAAAAAACAAATTGATGTCAGTTTTTAATGCGTCTGTCCTGTTATTGACAGCGAATTTCGTCATAACATTGTCAAAGTAGTCTGCGGATCCACTCGGCTATCGCCTCGTGGATCCACAGCAACTTTGGCAATGTTATGACGAAATTCATGGTCACTACTAGCAAACACATGAAAAACTGACGTCAATTTGTTAAATGGCACTCGGCACAAATCGGTGGGAACCGGGTCACCGAATGGTGGGAGGCGAACGCTCTCACCACTAAGCTATACCTGCCAACTCTTAGAGAGATTCTTTGTTTTGTCTTATTTGGCAAGTTAGCGTGTTATCAGTTCTTTATAATAAACAGGTGACAATAAAGAATATCAACGTTGTGACATGTACGTGCACCATTTTCTCAGAACCAATACGTAAACATTCCAGCATGCAATGGCAAAGGAAGATAACGACATTAAATGTTTGTCATGGACTGATCAAAAGAAGACACACACATACAATCTATTTGTCTTACCTTGTCAAAGGAGAAGACTTTGTTCAAGTTACCTAGCATTTAGAGATGTAAGAAAACAATGACAGTAAGGCAACCGCAACAGTTTTAAAATCTTTAAACTGTTTATTGAACTGGATTTTATTGTTATTTACCTCGAAGTCTTTTAGCACATTCGTATATGACCTCAAAAGCCTTCTGAAGGGCACAAGAATGGGAACTTCCTTTTATGGGTAGCACCATATTTATAAACAGAACGGAGACCTGGCGCATTTCTGATAACCATTTTAGATCCTGACCATGGTCAATCTACAACACAAGCAAATAGCTTAGAAGCGTGACTCATGAAATACAATTGTTTTATACGTAAAGCTAGGCCATAAGCATAATCCGAGCCGATTTAAGCACTAAGGGGCATATCATTATCTTTTTGAGCAGGGGTGGGAGGTTGGGCAATTTTCTGGGACAAGTTGTGCACGATTATTTTTGATAGGTAACGGCTTGTGCAAGAATTTAAACGCAGGACCTGGGTAGAGGCAAACACTTGCTCGATTCTCTAATCTCCATATCATTGCTCTCCTTACACTATAGTTTTAGCAGTTTTTGTTTTGCAGGACTTTTTGGCTGAAAATGCTCACCCCACCCACCCCCCTCAGAAAAATAATAGTCCATTCCTACGATGTTGATAATTAGCACCTTTTGTTAGGGTAATTTTCTAGCAAAAGACCTTACTTAGCAGCACCTTACTGTGTCTCCGCAGGTTGCTAATCACGGTTTATGCCCATGATGGCTCTTCACAACCATCAAGGATTTTTATTTCCTTTTGACTTAGACAAGACTTAGATTATGGTCAATGAACATGAGATGCTCAATCTGGTCTGCTCAATCTGGTCTGCCCTGTCTGCCCCTGATCAGCCCTTAAAACCTGCCCTCTCCTAAGCTAATGTTAAGGGATCCGAACACTCTTCTACGCAGGTACGGCGATTTGATATTTGACTGAAAAGTTTTTTTTTAGAGTTGGTTTTAACGAGGAAAATCTTATTCTTTCAATATTTTTAGAGCTTTGAAAGTGATAACATCGGTGTTAAATAAGTTATGCATGTTTGTGATCTGTTCAGGATTATGACAGCACATGTCGTTTTCTGTGTGAAGATCGCAGGGAAATTTGATGTCATGAGGGGAATTATACAAAGCAGCTCGTTCAGTGGCCGTTCAAAGACTGGACAATGTTGAATGCCAAGCTAAGACAAACGCTAGTAAGAGAATATTACCACGGCAAAAAAGGTGGCGTTTACCGTGTAGAAGACGCGCGGTGAATTTACGCAAAACGTGGCATTTGCTTACATTTACTGGTGTTCACCGATCGGAAAATCCAAGGTTTTCCAATTGTTTTGCTGTCGGTGAATTCGAGTATTCGTTCCATTATCCGGTATTTTCCCATTACGGTGAACACCGGAAAACGCATGTTTTCTGGAATTTACCGGTCAGTTAACACTTGGCGAATGTCTTGTTTGCCTGTCGGTTCACAGATGTTTTCCAGGTGTAAAACTTCACGTTCACCCGCGGTTTACAGTTGAAAACCGGCATTTTCCCTTGTTTTCCAGAACGGCAAATGCCGTTAAATTTCGGAAAACACACTGTTTACCAGAATTCACCACTCGGTTAACGTAAGGAAAGCATGGTGTATTCCCGCGTTCACAGAAGTTTTCCCTGTTTTCTTGTATTATCTGAGAAAGGTGAATTCAAGGGAATTCAAGAAAACGCATATTTTCCAGCGTTCACCGTTCGGTAAACGCACGGAAATTATTGTGTATTCCTGCGTTTTCAGACGTTTTCTTTTATTTTCTCTGACAGCAAACGCGGGTGAATTCAAGAAAACGCTTGTTTCCTGGCGTTCACCGTTCAGTTAATGGATTGAAAATTGTTCGAATTCCAACGTTTTCCCCTCGTTTTCTTGCATTTCCTGGGACGGTGTATTCGGGTGTTTTCAGTGCGTATCGGCCGGCATTGCTCGCTCACTCTCACCCCGTGTTCGAGGTTCTTTTGATCTTTCTACAGTCCCACGACCTGCTGGCTACCAATGTTCAGGCGACTAAAGCTTATTCCCTTTCCCAGTCAAAACAGCAAAAACAAAAGGCGTTGCTAACTTTAAAAATATGATTTATTTAAAATTCTGTAGCGCTATTTACTACCTACAATTATTCACATAAAATATGAGCGTAATTTTAATTATATTTTCCTACCCTAACAAACCAGTTGTAACACATATACTTCAGCAAGGAAGTTATTTCACTTGACTCTTAAGGGAATATTATTTAGTAAAAATATCTATTTGACAGGCGCAAAATCACCCTCCCAACAAGAACATTAAGCCTATCTTACTTTGAAAACAGTGTATCATTTTGTCCTGGGAATACCCCCGATTCTGATAAATGATCTGGATGGTGGTTACAAAAGCTACATGAAAATAAAACCTGCTTAGCTTTTATAACCAAAACTTAAATTTGAATTACAGTAAAGCTATTCAAAATAAATCATTTGATAATACAGAATAAAAAGGAGTATCTACTATCTGTTCTAAAGGCCACTTGATTCAATTTTTGTTCCAAACAGCAACTCAGATACTAAAACATCAATTTGTAAGAGTATTTCAGTATCAAACTACATAATGTGGGTTTTGAACATTCAGTGTATGTTGAGTCATCATTTACTATTTTATGACTTTGATGGCATTGTCTACACCCTCCTTAAAAAACTACTTGGAAAATTCTTGTATGGGAGCTGTAATCGTTAGCAAAAGTAGGCCTGATAGAAACAAATATAATCTTATTTATTTATTTAGGCGATTTCAATCAATACTTTGGAATTCCAACACCTGGTTGCCATAATCATAATTTTTATGATTGCGGCGTGATCGAATGAAACTTTTGCTCGAAATAAAACGTCCTTCAGTGATTTTTCCTTCCTGTAAGATACAATCGGTGGTTGGTTAAAGATATGTGCAAGTCTAGGTTGCTGTTGAATGATATGCCAGTGTTTCATTAAAATCTTTTTAAGATTTGGTGTAGCCTGGTTATAAGTAATAACAAACGGTAAAATTTCTTTCGCCTTCTTTGTTTTGTTACGAAGAGCCTCTTTTCTGTCGGAGAACTGAACTTCAGTCAGGACTTTATGGATGAGCGCCGTGGGATAGCCTCTGTTACAGCTCGGAGTCTTTGTTCAAAGTCTCGTTTGTATTTTAAAAAATTATCCTTGACTGAGTGGCTTATTAAAAGACGTAATGCTTCTCCTTTCATAAAACCCTTTTTCGTGTTCAATGGGTGGCACGATGAGAAGTGTGTATACTGAAAAGTTTAAGTGGGCTTGAAGTGGGTTTGTGAAAGCCGAGTGTTGAAAGGCGAGGTCCTTTGAATGCCAGTCTGCATCGAGATATTAGAAAACGGACGGTTAATCCAGGATTTATCTGGTATTCACCGTTTGGGAAAATTAACGGTAAACGAGGGTTTTCTTGCGTGTACCAAATATACTAAAAAAACTATTCACCTCAGATCGGTGCCCACAGTGGATATTTACCGAGCCGCTTTGCCGCTAGCCATCTCCACTGCGGTAAATAGTTGTTAAAATTGTAATCCATCAAATATTTTCGCTCGCGTGCGATTGGTCTAAGCGCGTCTTGTGACAGTATGAGGTAAAACTGCGGAATATCCGAGTGATAGTCTCCAATTTTCAAACCAGCGCGTCTCGCAAAAAATATTTGAAGGATAACAAACACGATAGGCTCCATTTGGCACGAAAATAAGCTTGGATATTTGTCCTTGAACATTATCTGCTCCGCTCTCGGAAAATTGTTGGCCTCTTGGAACCTATAAAACCGGAGGACAAATTTCCGACCACATGTCCGTTTAACCTGAAAGTGAGTCTATAATTTCTAGCCATTCAGTGAAATCTGTACAATGCTAAAATATATGCACATTACCCCGAGAAGCGATGATCATCGCGCAGAATGGCTATTGTTCTTGTGACATTTACTTGCAGTTCATGGGTCTGCCATATTTTCAATTATTATTCAAATAAACGCAAGGAGGCGAGTCTGATTGGTTAAAACAAACCCGCGCTTTTTCTCGTAGGGATTACGACCTCCCTCATTAACTTGATGAAGGCGGAGCATTGAAACAATGAACTTTTTGTGTGTTGTTTTCGCTATTGTTTAGCCTATTCGGACCTCTTAAAATTAAATTCACCGCTAATCCCAGAAAAAAATCGAGTGAAAACAAGAACTGGTTAGAAAAAAAATTGTTATTCATCCATATAAAAGAAAGCTGAAATCGGGTGCCCTATAATATCTCTGCACTTGAGCAAAACAATCGTTTGTGTCTAAATCCTAATTTACAAAGTTTGGCCAATGTGTTGGAATGAGTTTGCTTTGTTGCTCCAGATGCAAATGATTTAAGAAACCTAACAAATGGGGTTATTCTTAGATCGCGTTCGATCTAGTTTCTTGAAAAATTTTGTTTGTACCGTTAGAAATTCTTCGTTTCAATTCTCTCTCCCTAACCTCTCTTTTCGCCATATTGATGATGCTCCCGTTGATCGATGGCCGATCGAATTTGAAAAACTTTGACACCTATCGACGGCTTTGACCATGTAGACTATGAGCCCTACAACTAAAGAATGCAGGGCCAGAATCAAGACAACTTCGTGTAGCGGCTCGTTTGGCTGAGCAGTGGATGAAAGTACGAGGAATAATTTGTAAGATTTTTAGTCTTGGATTCATATATTTAACGGCTCGTTTGGGTCGGTAGCGGATAAAAGAACGAGTTTGCGTCAGTAGTGGATAATGAACGAGAAATAATTTGTCTTGGGTTCATATTTAGCGGCTCTTTTGGCTCGGTAGTAAATAAAAGAACGAAGACCGAGCTATACGAGCCGGCTCGTTTGGTGGATGATTAAAAGTGGCCCTGTACTCTGTAGTTTAGCCCGGGGCGGCCACTCGTAAACCTCTTTATTAAACATTTGCGCACTTAAGGAGGGATTGAGTGTAAACATATTTGTTTGCTTGCTTGTAGTGAGTGTTCGTTACTCATTCGATGCGCTCGCATGATCGCATAACAATGAAGCCAAACAAACTAGTTCGTTGATCGGTCGATGGCCGATTGTAAGTGAAAAACTTTGAACACCATCGACAGCTTTTACTAGACGTAAAGTATGAACCACACATAAAACCTCCTTATTAAAATATTATTGAGCGTGCTGTAGTGTTGCGCGCTATTTACTTCAGTTACGGTCGCATGACAACGAAGTCAAACAAAATCCATTGATCGATCGATGGCCGCTTATCTTATTTGAAAAACTCTGAAAACAATCGACGGCTTTTGCTGCTCATTTTCGCGAAGTATTAAGACAGCGCGGGTTAGATCATACTCACTCGAACGGACATTGTTTACTCTTGACCAATTGCCGTGACATCATCTCGCTATGAGGAGCTCTGAAAAGAGCTCCCGATCTCTGGCGTTTTTACCTTTCTCCATGTTCATTGCGTGTTATGAGCGAATGACTCAGCGCTGTCAACCTGTGCCTGATAGCAGCCCGTTACTTAATCTATACTGTAGCCAAAGAAAGTTGAATCTTACAGGATAACAGCATTCAAAGTATTATTTAACTGTTAAAAAGCACATTATCCATGGAGTCACCAAGCATTCAAGCATCCGTGAGTTTTTAGATACTTATATATAGCACGCATTCTATTGATTTTATTTAAGCAATAGACCACGCGGGATGTTGGTAGAACACGAGAAGAATTTGTACGTCACGAGCCGCAGGCGAGTGATTTACGAATTCTTCGAGTGTTCTACCAGCATCCCAAGTGGTTCATCAGCCCATAAACCATAGGAACTTGTAGTCTATTGCTTTTATATAATAATTGAGAAGTCGCAGGATTTTTCGATGGGTTTACCGGCACAATAAACCATAGCTGAGTGACC
>JAHPZR010054915.1:0-10287 GCA_019787425.1 Platygyra sinensis | reverse complement strand
CGCATATCTTCCATCAGAAAAAATTGCTGTGACCTGAATCTTGGCGAGAGTCTTTGCATATGTACCTTCTTTCTATTTCCAGATTCTGGACTTAATCTATTGAACGGTTTTGATTTTTTGTTTTGATCTATTTTGAATGGCGTGACACTGAAAACCAGCAATAGATAGGTGTTGGCAAGACAAACCAGGTCATCTAGTGGGTGAGCGCGCGGCGGTATCCTTTCTTGAGTAGCGTTGGTGATTGCACTTCTTTTATTTTAAGTGGTATCTTTAGGGTTTCTAATGAAGCTCAAGCAACTTCCATATTATTCTCCCTTAGGGAGAAAATTTATATCTTCTGACGAGTATTGCTTGCCTTTTCATATAGGTATCCCCGACTCTGTGCCGGGTTTCTAAATGTCTAACACGAAGTGAAGGAGTGAAGAGGCAATACAACGTAGATCAAAGTGGCTGTTAGCCACTGAACTTGGAAAATAAATTATGAAAGGGTGTTATGAGGCATTGCTCGTTAACGAAGTACTTGTGATGTGAGTGCAGTCCAGGTTTCGAAAAAGCGCAATAAAACCTTTATCCATTCGGGGCTGTGTTGTCATTTGTAACATGATCAAAGTGGCTATGAGCCACTCAACTTGAAAATGGATCGAAGGCTCCAAGCAGATTTTCACCCAGAAATTTGAATCGCCCTGGTTCCAAATCGAACGCAAGATAAACCGAGAAGTTGATGCTTCTTCTCGTGGCATTCAATCGAAGATCCATTTAAAATCCAAGTGCTAACCGCCAAATGATTTTCGAGAAATGCAGCTTTCAAGCGACCAGCATCCGCGCCGAGATTTCGTGTGCCAAGGAGTCACGCTGTTTGCTCCACCTTAATTGGATGCATTCTTTAGCATTACCCAATCAGCGTGGAGTTACAGCGTGACTGCGGATGAGCTTTCAGAATGTCACAAACAATAGTCGCTCGAACCAGGCGTGCGTTTGAACGGTAAGTTAGCGAACGTAAACGCTGTGTCTAAATGCCCGGCAGCCGGGCAAGGTCTTAAATAGACTAAATGCCCGGCAGTCAGAAATTAAAAAAAAATCACAAAATTTCCACTGAAAGATTCTTTCAATTTTCTTGATGGTATTTGGTGTTTCTTTAGCCGAAAATGCAGAGCGATTCCAAAAATTGTGTTGGTGTGCAAGATGACGAAATAACCGAGCCTGTGATACTATAAAATCCACATGTGCTTCAGTGACACTTAGAAAATTTACGCTTACATCGGCAGTTACATCGGCAGTTTCTAGTGTGCTAGAAATTACTGAGTTCTTTTTCTTGGCGCACTAGAAATTACTGGTACATGCGATCGATCCCCATTCCTTCCTTGTTTCTTTCCCTATTTTGTATAATATATTTTGAGCTCCCACGGGAGGATTTCAGGAACAAAAACCGACTACTCGTAGTCTAATGTTCTTATTACTGAGTCAGCGCAAATTTATGCGGTACTGGACAAAGTGAAAACCAAAACATTACAACCTGTACCGAAGATTCAACCAGTGTAAGAGCGTAAACGCTCTTGCACAATCTGCACTTATAACACAAGTTGGGTCTGTGTCTGTTGGCTTGTGCCAGGAGAACTAACTCGTGATACGATCACCTGAAAAAAATTACTCAAACCCAAGCTTACAACCAAGACTACTAGTTCGCCGCAGACACTAGACCACGTGACAGGTGCTCGACTCTCGTAGACAAACCAACACTGACCAACAAATAAATAAATAATAATAAATAAATAAATAAATAAACCAGGTGATACCATATTGTGGCTTAACACTTCGTGTAAGGCACACAAAAAACGACGTACCATGCTTGTTGAAAGCTTGGAAATTTAATTTTATTGGGAGGCAGCGTGGCCGAGTGGTTAGGGCACCGGACTTGAAATCCGGAGGTCGCGGGTTCAAGTCCCAACTCTGACCACTAAGCTGGAGTTGTTTCTCGGTGGACCCTAGTCCAACTCCTCGGTCATGCTTGTAAATAGCCAACTGGTTGCCTCCCGCCAGTTGGGATTTTTAAGCCTGTTATGTTCATTTGAAATATTTGCTTCCTTCAGTTTGAGTGGCATGCCTGTGAACTAGCTAGGTGTAGGGAAGTGCATGACTACTATAAACAAACATTTGTTTTGTTTGTTTTGTTTCTCTTGTAGACTATTTAATCCAAAATGTGTTCTAAAACCAATATTATACAAAAATATTTCGATCAGCTCTATTCTCCCTTTAGTGAGGTGCCAATCCACTTACCGTTTATTTTTTTATGCCATTTCTGCCAACCTTTTCATTTGTCATTCATTCTTTTTATCACTTGTGCCCGCAAGTTTATGTTTCTTTGGTTACATTCCTGGATTAAAACTATATCGTTGGAAGTTCTGTCTATTGTAGACGTCTCTCAAGTAATTCCCTGTAATAGATCCGGTACTTCCCCGCAGCCAGAGAATTTCCCAGGTTTTGTAAAAGTGCTTGTAAAAGTGCTTTCCCAGGCCAAAAACATGTTATCACAGAAGCAAACTCAATGCCAATGAGCAAAATTACAGCTGTTGTCCTTTGCTCATTAGCCCGTGAAGACAGACGTGTGACCATGCATTACCCTATATGGTGGAGAGCCGACTAGAGACACTAGATAGAAAACTACACTGTCTATCTGAATGATCGATGTTGATAATTGGGCATTCCGAATTACTTTTAGCCTCTTTCTCAAAGCGAGTCTTGGTACCCATCTTTTCAAATGAAAATGAGATGTCATTCAAATTAAATTAAGTTTCAAAGGGAAAAAGTAACAATTTGTTCAAGGTGACATCCTGACATTGCAAGGGGACGGGGGACTCATTCTAGGACGATACTCTTCTTTGCCTTGCAGTCTAGCTGCTCCACATGTAGAGTAGCTATATTCAACCTCCAGAGTTTATCTATCCCTCTCCTTGTTTTGTGAATATTCTTCATTAATTTTATGAAATTATTTGACACTGGATTCCAAATTGCATTTCGCTCTATGTTTGCATCTTGCTCACTTAATGGCACGAAAAACACAAAAGACTGTACCTGTCTCGACAGATGATCTCTGTGCGCCCATGTTGTGGTGAAACGCATCTCTGGCATCGATTAAAGTGACCTTGCATTGATCCTTCAACTTTTTCGCAGCACCAATTCCACCATAACCACCTCCGACGATGATAACATGGGTGTCCTTGAAATCTTTCAGGTTTTCATCTCGGGCGTGGACAGCTGGTGGTAAAGTTAACAAGTATCGAACGACTAAAAGAACCACAAGAATTATTCAGAAGTGTAGCAGGTCTCGTAGCTGCTATCGTTGTATTATTGTATCAGCTCTTATTGTTTTAGGGGCTAGGACCATTGCTTCTGATGTTTGTTTTATGCTTCCCTTAAAGGTATCGAGCCATTCATGTGAGACCTTACGAGAGCTGCTACATGACCCGAATTATTTGTGCAACTCATCACGGGTGGCACTAGTTGCATTTATGCCGGATTAGTCGCAGTCATTGCGTCAGGTCAACAAGATGCTTCATGCAAGGGGAGAAGAAAATGGAAGTTACATGCTTCCTCCTTTTGAATTAGAAGGACAGAACAGCGGATTGCTAGGAAGACACTTAAAAAACTGGATTGTTAGCATTCGGAAATGCAAACAGTTATGATGAAATTAATAATTGTTATGACTGCAAGCAAGAGTCTACTGAATTTGCCGTTGGGTTTACAAGTCTTACATGTACAACAACGTTCAAGTCGTGTCGCTGCAAAACAGCTCGATAAGGTTGAAAATTTTTGCTGCATTTTGGCAGCGCAGACAACATTCCTTATCCTTGAACAAAGTTATGCCATAATTACATTTGTCGAAGGTAATTTTAATTGGATGTCTCAAGTACCTTTTTATCGTGACTTCGAACGAGCTATTTCGAGTCCAACTACAGACTCATGTGACTTTGTCAACAAATATACAATTCCTGGAAAGCGCTGTGAAATACAAATGCAAATATTTTAAATAATTCACGCATGTGTTATGTGTTTTAACAAAAGGCAAAATTGAAAGTGTATTATAAAAGAAAGCACTTCTTGTCCGCAACTTAAACGCAGCCAAAATCATTGCCATTGGATAACGACCCTCTCTGTCTGCAAATGTAACTACAGCGAAAGCTAGGAGTACAACATCATAAAATGTAGTGAAAATGTTCTAAAAATGGAGAATTTGTTACTTTGCGTGACAATTTGATAGTATTATAAGGGTGCACCTAACAGTCGGGTGACATTGTAGGTCACGAAAAGGTTTATTACTCCAAACGATCACCTTGGCCACAGAATAAGATTCTAATAAAAAAAAAAATCCCAAACTGACACCTTGCAATGCAGTTGCAAATACTAAAGAACGAGAAGTAAAGCCAGAACGTCTTTATAACCGTTCAATTTGCAAGATTATGTTGTTTACAGTCGGCGCCGGCCATGACACGCGTGATCGATTTAATGCTAAAACACATGCAAATTACAGTCACTTAAGTTTGCTGCAATTGATCTGTTTTAGCCCTCAGTTCAAAAGAAAACTACCCTGTAATGTAGATGTAATTTGAAAATACCAAAGCCAACTATAATGTCTTTACCTGTGGAATAATGAGCTTGGTATCCCAAAAAAACCGCCGATCCTGCCGCCAAACCTGAAGCTAAGAAAGGTGCTGCATTTCTCAGGCGAGCCGCTATCATGTTGTTTTAACCAAGAATGGTAAAAGAAGCGAAAGTACTTAGCAGATGGAAGAATCACGGACGAAAACAAAACCGGTTCAACACGCGACGGTGCTACTGTTGAACATTCATTAATATTCAAATTATGTGATAGTGCTGCTGACAAAGAAAACATAAACTTGCGGGCACAAGTGATAAAAAGAATGAATGACAAATGAAAAGGTTGGCAGAAATGGCATAAAAAATAAACGATAAGTGGATTGGCACCTCACTAAAGGGAGAATACCTCACCTCACCTATCCTCTTCGCGCTCAGTTGCGCATAAGGCCGCAAAGGGGGGGGGGGGGGGGGGGAGAATAGAGCTGATCGAAATATTTTTGTATAATATTGGTTTTAGAACACATTTTGGATTAAATAGTCTACAAGAGAAACAAAACAAACAAAACAAATGTTTGTTTATAGTGGTCATGCACTTCGCTACACCTAGCTAGTTCACAGGCATGCCACTCAAACTGAAGGAAGCAAATATTTCAAATGAACATAACAGGCTTAAAAATCCCAACTGGCGGGAGGCAACCAGTTGGCTATTTACAAGCATGACCGAGGAGTTGGACTAGGGTCCACCGAGAAACAACTCCAGCTTAGTGGTCAGAGTGGGACTTGAACCCGCGACCTCCGGATTACAAGTCCGGCGCCCTAACCACTCGGCCACGCTGCCTCCCAATAAAATTAAATTTCCAAGCTTTCAACAAGCATGGTACGTGGTTTTTTGTGTGCCTTACACGAAGTGTGAAGCCACAATATGGTATCACCTGGTTCATTTATTTATTTATTTATTTATTTATTTGTTGGTCAGTGTTGGTTTGTCTACGAGAGTCGAGCACCTGTCACGTGGTCTAGTGTCTGCGGCGAACTAGTAGTCTTGGTTGTAAGCTTGGGTTTGAGTAATTTTTTTTCAGGTGATCGTATCACGAGTTAGTTCTCCTGGCACAAGCCAACAGACACAGACCCAACTTGTGTTACAAGTGCAGATTGTGCAAGAGCGTTTACGCTCTTACACTGGTTGAATCTTCGGTACAGGTTGTAATGTTTTGGTTTTCACTTTGTCCAGTACCGCATAAATTTGCGCTGACTCAGTAATAAGAACATTAGACTACGAGTAGTCGGTTTTTGTTCCTGAAATCCTCCCTGTGGGAGCTCAAAATATATTATACAAAATAGGGAAAGAAACAAGGAAGGAATGGGGATCGATCGCATGTACCAGTAATTTCTAGTGCGCCAAGAAAAAGAACTCAGTAATTTCTAGCACACTAGAAACTGCCGATGTAACTGCCGATGTAAGCGTAAATTTTCTAAGTGTCACTGAAGCACATGTGGATTTTATAGTATGCACAGGCTCGGTTATTTCGTCATCTTGCACACCAACACAATTTTTGGAATCGCTCTGCATTTTTCGGCTAAAGAAACACCAAATACCATCAAGAAAATTGAAAGAATCTTTCAGTGGAAATTTTGTGATTTTTTTTTTATTTCTGAGTGCCGGGCATTTAGTCTATTTAAGACCTTGCCCGGCTGCCGGGCATTTAGACACAGCGTTTACGTTCGCTAACTTACCGTTCAAACGCACGCCTGGTTCGAGCGACTATTGTTTGTGACATTCTGAAAGCTCATCCGCAGTCGCGCTGTAACTCCACGCTGATTGGGTAATGCTAAAGAATGCATCCAATTAAGGTGGAGCAAACAGCGTGACTCCTTGGCACACGAAATCTCGGCGCGGATGCTGGTCGCTTGAAAGCTGCATTTCTCGAAAATCATTTGGCGGTTAGCACTTGGATTTTAAATGGATCTTCGATTGAATGCCACGAGAAGAAGCATCAACTTCTCAGTTTATCTTGTGTTCGATTTGGAACCCGGGCGATTCAAATTTCTGGGTGAAAATCTGCTTGGAGCCTTTGATCCATTTTCAAGTTGAGTGGCTCATAGCCACTTTGATCATGTTACAAATGACAACACAACCCCGAATGGATAAAGGTTTTATGCGCTTTTTCGAAACCTAGACTGCACTCACATCACAAGTACTTCGTTAACGAGCAATGCCTCATAACACCCTTTCATAATTTATTTTCCAAGTTCAGTGGCTAACAGCCACTTTGATCTACGTAGTATTGCCTCTTCACTCCTTCACCTCGTGTTAGACATTTAGAAACCCGGCAGAGAGTCGGGGATACCTATATGAAAAGGCAAGCAATACTCGTCAGAAGATATAAATTTTTTCCCTAAGGGAGAATAATATGGAAGTTGCTTGAGCTTCATTAGAACCCTAAAAGATACCACTTAAAATAAAAGAAGTGCAATCACCAACCGCTACTCAAGAAAGGATACCGCCGCGCGCCCATCCACTAGATGACCTGGTTTGTCTTGCCAACACCTATCTATTGCTGGTTTTCAGTGTCACGCCATTCAAAATAGATCAAAACAAAAAATCAAAACCGTTCAATAGATTAAGTCCAGAATCTGGAAATAGAAAGAAGGTACATATGCAAAGACTCTCGCCAAGATTCAGGTCACAGCAATTTTTCTGATGGAAGATATGCGAAGAAACGTTTTCCCCAAATTTATAGAGATTTGTATGGAGACGCCATGCTGGTGCCCATGTCTTCAAGAAAAAAAGCGAAAGCGATTGAGCTGCACTTTTGTGCCAAGGAGAGCGGTAAAAAGAAAAAAGAAATTGTTTTCACATCGACAAGGATTGGGCTGACAAACTTGCCGCTAGCGACAAAGGGTCTTATCATACGCAGCACGAGTTCGAGGTTGTTGTGCCGGGCAATTGTGTACGTGGCGGTAATTTTGTGGCTCTATTCATCAGTGCTGATCATATAGACCAGAAAGCAATTTGCATTGTTTCCTATCCAGTTTATTACCATTCTTACCCAGCTGCTCGCATCTCGGGAAGCATTACTGGGTCATTACTGCCTTGGAAGTTTCTGTTTCACTGGAGTCAGTGGTAGTTGCGTGATTCCCTCCCTTGCGCGTTCGGCTTCACCTCCGCCTCTTATTCCTGGTGGTATTTGTCCCGGTCACCTTTTTCCTCTTTTCGTTGTTTTGGCCTATTCATATTACAAATCACTAGTCAGAGGAATGAAAACTGCAATTCTACAGTAACAACTTACCTTCGGAGCGAGCGACCAGCAGCGATGCCTGATAGAACTGAAATGTAGAGTCAAATTCCCGCGCGGAACAGTATTTGACATCATCTCTCGTCAGCATTTGAACGGTATTGTTATGAAGTAAGTTGAGCCGTTTGTTTGTAAACCGTAGGTAATTACTTTCACACCTTGATGTTTTAATATTATTCAACCGGAAGAACGTCTCTGAAACTGTTTTGCTCTTTTTCTCGAAACTATATTTTCAAGAAATTGGGCGCACGTTTTAAGTTCGCGTGCAGCGAATTTCAACCGTTTTAGCTCAAATTTGGGGAGAGTGTTTCTATATAATGTTGCTCAAACACCATGTCGGCGTTTTTGATTTTTCCCGTTCTTTCTAGAGTTATAAACAAATGAAGGAACAGGAGCGATATTTTCTCGAACCCCGAAGTTTAACCGGACGTAAAAAGCAAACCAGGCAAGATATCAAAATTCGCCGACACAGTTTTTGAGGCAAAGGTGTTAAGAACTCGGCGCAATGTCTGTCTCTTCCTTTTGATCACTTCCGACTGCACAGGAACTGAATATTGCAAGCCATGTACTTTTACAAAACGATCGCTATATTTTTAAGACATTTATATTTTTTCTTTCAATAAATCTTCATTTATTAAGCTTTCAGAAAATATATAGTTTGTCAGGGTTTTTATTTAACGTCTCGCCTTGAAACGGTGCGAACGCGAAGCGGTCATTTGGGGTGGGATGCTACCTTAAGACACCCACAGCTCTCCGATAGAAAAAGTAGAAAGAGAACCTCTGGGACCTTAGTACCTTGATTGATGGAAGACCTTGCTTCGAGGTGTTTGGAAATGTACAATCTTAGCTCTACCCTTAGTGGGAAACGGAGTCAATAAATCATAATTAGAAAACAGTGGTAAGAAATACGCGCGCTGATTGGTTAAAAATGTGTGTTTTCTAAAAGAAATAGAGAAGATGTTCTCCTCGTGAAAGATTTGGGAGCACTCGAAGAAGCTGTAGAAACACTCGCCTCGTGCGGATCGTGTTCCCACAGCATTTCTCCTTCTCCAAACTTCCACTCGTGTTTCTATAATTCGATAGAAACACAGTACATGTTTTCTCTTTCTTAAATGAATCATAAAAATCCATATTATTACACAAGAACTTATTTCCAGACACTGTCATGGCTTTGAGGCCTTCTGTTTTAACTTTAAATGTCACTAATGAGCTTAACAAAGTCTGTTTCACTTCAGACGAGTTGCAGTTTTCATCGTTTTTTCTAATCTTTCATCCAGGTTAAAGACGCTTTGAAAATAGGCGTGGTAGGTGGTGGAGCTGTCGGCGTCGAAATAGCGGGAGACATCATGGAGGACTATAAAGACAAGGCCGATGTCTATCTGATTCATCCCAGGGAAAATTTGGTCAACGATGAGGTTAATGAGTCCTTCCAGTCCTCAATAAAGACCAAGCTTACCAGTTTAGGCGTGAATATGGTTCTCGGTACGTTGTAAAATATAGAATATGATATATATGCTATATATGCTGCAAAAGATATCTATAAGATGTACTGTGATCTTTCCCAAACCTTGAAGAAACGGTTCCTATTTCTGATGACTAGGCTAGTTTCTCCTGCATTCTTATCAAAACTTTTCAGGTGAGTTCTAAATGTTGATGCCGGCGTGAAGTTGATAAAATAGTTTCAACTGACTAAGCCTTCGTCTTTTCCTTTCCAGATCGCCAACTTGTACACAACTGTAGTTCTTGACATTGTTTAGCTCATAAAGTTTATGCATTTCCGGCTCTTAACTATGCAGGGGAACGAGTGGTGAACATGGACGAAGTGAAAGAAAAGGGATTTCAGAACGTCATGCTTGTAACAGACAAAGGGACCAGAATGAAAGTAGACCTAGTCATTCCCTGCACTGGTTTAAAAGTCAACACTGAAGCGTACAAGAACAGTCTGGGTTGGTGTCTATTGTCATGAGTTAACGATCGTTAAACGTTCTAATAGTTATTGTAATCCGGCCAATAATTTGACAGGGTATTGTGTAGTGACTACATCACATACAAATGTTGGTTTTCCTTTTTCTTATAGGGGATAAAATGAATCGGCTAGGTCGTCTAAATGTTGACGAATTCCTTCAAGTGAAAGATGTTCCAGATGTGTATGCTATTGGTGACTGTAATGATGTACCTGAAATCAAGCTCGCTTACGGTGCTGAAACTCAAGGAAAATACGTTGCTGACAACCTGAAGCTTAAACATGAAGGAAAAGCCATGAAGCCTTACAATGTTAACAGTACGTTTACCTTTTTAATTTATTGTTCTAGCTTGATTTTGTTACAATTTGTTTTGTTTACACGAGCGAACGCATGTGCGACTGCGTTCAGGCCAGCCATCGAGCACTGTTCCTGAA
>JAHPZR010054914.1:10000-14795 GCA_019787425.1 Platygyra sinensis | reverse complement strand
TTTTTGTAAAACTGTAAATGTACGAGTAAATAAAGTTTGTTGTTGTTGTTGTTGTTGTTGCTGTCGTTGTTGTTGTAAAACATCGATGGAAGCCGAAATGTTTTGACAAAGGGGAGGCCGTGTCAGTGAAACTTACAGTGTAGCTATTACTTACATGTTCACTGAAGCAACATTGAAAAGACACCTACTTGTAGTATTTGTTAACCCAGGCTTGATAGGCCGGAATTTCTCGCGACATACACTTTTTTACGCTGACTTTGGGATAATACAGGATAAATGACAGACACATCTCATCAGTTGTTGAAAGACCTCCCTTAATTGGAAACGAAAAGAAAGAAAAGACAGTCTGAAAGACAGTTTAAAGGTTTCTTTAGAACACAAAATTCCAACCTGTTCTTCAAAACTCTTTTAGTACATCTCTCCCTAGATGTGAGTGAAGCATGTGTGCTAAGCTGACCTCTAAAATCAAGTGAAGGAAAATTGTTTTTCTTTTTTTCTATCTTAGCAGTGAGCCATTTAACAGGTAAACAATAAGCTATGCTATAACGTTATATCTTATCATGAGCACCACGTCAAAAAATGAATGATAAAAAATTTTTTAAGAATTTCTTTATTACTAATTCGAGACTTTAAGAGGGGTGTTATAGTAAGTTAAGAAGACATGGGGCTTTGCTACCTAGTTCAAAAAGCTGCGTCACTTTCTTTCTGTCCTGGAAACATTTCTTGAGTCATCATTTTAAAACCCTTTTGACGACCACAATTCCTTAAAAAGGCCCATTCTCAGACCAAATTGTTAAACTCTACACAATCTTTTCAGAAAAAAAATACTGTATTTTCAGAAAACCCATACCCCTGGAGGGTGGGAGGGGGCTGGTGGGGTGGGGGTGTATACCTGTACGCCTATTGCTCGATCCTCCGTATTATAGACACAAACATTTATCATTGTATCACCCTGAGAATGAGAAAAGAAAACAAAATAAAACCAATGAAACAAAGAAATTCCATTAGAGTACAAGTGTTAAACAAAAAAAAAAATAATAACAAAAATAGTTAAGTTCGTTTTGCCTGAATTGTCAGCTTGTCCTTGCCTAGTTCCTGTGCTTCAACTATTTCGCCTCGGTCATTCGTTTCGGACGTAATTGGTTCGGGGCAAAAAGTGTGGCCTAGACAAAAGACACCGAAAATTTTAAACCAGCCGATCTTGTCTTGTGGGAGGATTCTCTGGGCATTTCTGGTAGAATGACCGCTAGAGAAAAGTAATGTAGACTCTGCGCTTTTGTTTTAGCGTTAACTGGTCAATTTGAACGGCTCATTTGGATCTAAACAAACATCATCAAATAAGTAAACATCGCCACATTTAAAACACTGGTAAATACGAAGGGCTTTTTTACATGTGACCGTAGCTAAATTTCGGGTTCAAGAGTAGCTTTCTGATTTAATTATTTAGCTATAGTTTAACCACTATGCAATGAGCAAGAATACTTTTGCGGCGCTGTCTTGTAACAAACCAGTTTTATAGAAGGGAACTACCTTGCGAAATTAAACGTAAGGGGTTCAAAACAGTTTCTGGCACTTAGACTTTGATGGGTTGTTACAGCCACTCTTTATCACTTGATGCTACAATCATGGCATCAAAAGACTGCCCAATCATTAGTGAACACGTTGTTATCTCAGAGCCACCTTCAATTTTCGAAAATTTAAGATGGCTCTGGTCCCTGTCTACAGAGTTCTATTTAAACTTTGCCAAAAGTTGCATCTCATCATGTTCATCAATAGTTGATATTGTAAACAAATTTTACGGTGCTGTTTTTGAATTATAAGCCCCTAAATCTGTAATTAGAGGTATTTTTTAGCAGGACATACTGTTGACATGGTAACCTATTTTGCCACGAAAATGATGAAAATGTGTTCCCCAATGACTGGCATTGGCAGTTTTTGATACCCTTATTGTAACATCAAGTGATAAAGAGTGGCTGTAACAAGCCATCAAATCTAAGTGCTGGACGCTAAATTAGAACCACTTTAACCTTGCGTGCATATAAAGTAGTTTCTATCCCTAAATTTTTGCAAACACCACTTAACCACGGGCTTATTTACTAATCGGCAACTACAGCAACGTTCTGTAAAATTATCTTTAATATAAGGAGATAAAATCAGCAAAACCAACAAGTTAGATCATTCAGCACCGGCCTTATATATCACATTAACAAAGCTGCGACACAGGTATTATTTCATCAGGACAAGCACTATTAGACGTGAACTCTGTGAAACACATAGTTTTTACAGATTTCTAATATCAAAACCGGTACAGGAGCGAAACATTCAAAAGAACCGGAATTTATAAACATTCCGTAGTTGAACAGAAACTATAAGTCCCAATCCGTTAACATTCTAAACTTTATACAATTTGTCGCTTAGGCTTCCAGTTGAGGTGCATGTCAAACAAAACATTTTGAGTGACAAGCAAAATAATAGTTCAAACTGTAAGTTATAAGGCAGTTGCTTAAAGATATAGTACGAGTTGCAATAATCAGCATCTTCTCCGACTGAGTTACTTGGTGAGAGTGATTAAAGTTGTCTGGAGAGCAAGGTCGATCGAGTAAATGAGTTTGCTGCTGTACATAAAAATTTACGAAAGATCAGGGATTGAATCCCTGAAGCTTTGTCAAAATCAACATGCATCCAAATGCATGCACAGTCTGTTTTTGTCTAGGCTTACACCGGACCGTTCGTCTGGAATACGTCACCGAGAAGGCCTGGCAGAAAGCCGTACAGAACTAGGCAAAGCTTATAAAACCCATTGGCTGCAGAGAAACTATGTTAACAGGCTTTACCTTAAAGGGACATAGTCAGCTGGCCTATAAGCGCATTACATACCATTCCATAGCTAATTTGCAGAAAACAGAGACGCGATAAATACTGCTTTTGACCAGATATGATAAAAAATAATATCATAGGATGAGCAAAAGGACGCTCAAAAACAGGTTTTTCAGTAAACAATTGAAAATCAAGATAGATACTGCGAAAGATGAACGGATTTCTAGATGAACTTGATTTTAGGTTGAAGTGAACTTTTTTCAAAGTGAGAAAACTAGTGTTCAGGTCAGCGCAGCCACAAAGCTGACTGTGTCTCTTTAAGGTGGTTGGAAACAGTTTCCAGTACTTTCCAAGACGTACAGTTTGATGGGTCATTATAACCACTCTTTATCGGTTGATGCCAAAATCATGGTGTCAACAAACTGCCCAATCATTCGTGAACAAGCTGCTGTCAATTTGGTGGCACAATAGGTTGCCATAGCAACAATATGACCTGCTAAAGACACCCTTAATTTTAGCTTTAAGCGCTTATAACTCAAAAACAGGTTCGGTGACCCCCATTTTTTATTATCAAATTGTAATCAATATGATAAGATGCAACTTTTTGCAAAGTTTAAAAAAAATTCTGCGAAGGGGGTTTAGAGCCACCTTAATTTTTTGAAAAATTAAGGTGGCTGAACCCGCTTCGCACTTCGTGGCTGAACCCGCTTCAAAGAATTTTTTTAAACTTTGCAAAAAGTTGCATCTTATCATGTGATAAGATGATTGGGCAGTTTGTGGATACCATGATTTTGGCATCAACTGGTATAGAGTGATTATAATGACCCATTAAACTGTAAGTCTTGGAAAGTACTAAAAACTGTTTTCAGCCATCTTAAGGAGTTCCGCCACGGTTTGTGCATCTTGAAAGTTAAGCTTACTTTTTTCAAATTCGTAGTTATCCGTGTCAGCCTTCTTCATCCTTTTCCCAGTACGTTGTATTACTATTTGGTGTTTTACAACCTTAATAAACTACTATTTTCAGGTGTTTCATTTTTCAGATTTAATTAAGGTTGTTTTGTACGAGGCCGAAATATGGTGACAGGGTTCTTTTACAGGAAACCTGCACTCTTAAAGCAAACGGACGTTTAAGTGCAGGAAACACGGTCTTATTTCAAATTTCGGGTGAAAGGCCAGCGATGAGGCATCAGTGTCAGGCAAAACAGGGTTTGCCTATCACCTATATTTGCTTTTAAATTATCCGCACGCCGCCATCTTGAATTACATGACGTCATATGGTTGCCTAATTGTTTCACACAAAAGAAGTTCTGCGTCCAAACAATAGCGGCAACCACATGACCACATGACAAAATCCAAAATGGCGGTGCACGAATCGGTGATAACTTTGACTCATTTTTTGCCACTCTTGAATGTTATTTTCATCTTCTCCAGTAAATTTCGAGATTTAGTAATTACTTCAAACAATTCAAAGCCAACTTATTGTAAGAGTGGAGTTCCCTTAAATCAGTGCTTTATTCAAACTGGCTGAATGAAAAAAATACATAGCAGTGCAAGAAGGGAAACTTCTTACCGGCTTTATGTGAACCTCGTTCCTCAGTAAGTGATATTCCTGAAAGTTGAAGTCATAATGATCATCTCTGGCTATTTCAGGAAGCTCCACGCCATCTCTAACGTGACGAAGCCAGGTTTTGCGGCCTTGGAAACGAGAAAAAGCAAATCAGATAGTTAACTTTCAGCAACAAAAATACACGTTGAATTCCAAACAACAAATTATGCAAAGTCGTAAAGGAGAAACTACGTGAAACAGTCTACCCGTTGAAGTTAAGAATATTGATTCTTTCAATCGTTTTAAAAAAGGCTTAAAACTATATATTCAAAATCAACTTTACAATGAACAGTACAACAATTATAGTTGATTAGTAAGACTAACCCGTACAATGTAATTATTTTAATTGTAATTAGTCCGCCTTCTGTAATT
>JAHPZR010054914.1:0-5000 GCA_019787425.1 Platygyra sinensis | reverse complement strand
AAAGGATCAAATCTCCTGAGTATCATCACATGATCTGTATTGGGAAAACAAAATGTACAAGCGAAAAAGGTCTATTAATTACCTACCTACAAGCCTGTCTGGTTCATACGATTGCACTCATTTCTCTAAATCGTGAGCTGTTTTTTAGTTCGCCCTCTTTCATTGAGACGTTTAGATTATAATCACATAGTACCTCCGCAGAATTATAATACAGTTTACTAAGATTAATTACAGAAGGCGGACTAATTACAATTAAAATAATTACATTGTACGGGTTAGTCTTACTAATCAACTATAATTGTTGTACTGTTCATTGTAAAGTTGATTTTGAATATATAGTTTTAAGCCTTTTTTAAAACGATTGAAAGAATCAATATTCTTAACTTCAACGGGTAGACTGTTTCACGTAGTTTCTCCTTTACGACTTTGCATAATTTGTTGTTTGGAATTCAACGTGTATTTTTGTTGCTGAAAGTTAACTATCTGATTTGCTTTTTCTCGTTTCCAAGGCCGCAAAACCTGGCTTCGTCACGTTAGAGATGGCGTGGAGCTTCCTGAAATAGCCAGAGATGATCATTATGACTTCAACTTTCAGGAATATCACTTACTGAGGAACGAGGTTCACATAAAGCCGGTAAGAAGTTTCCCTTCTTGCACTGCTATGTATTTTTTTTCATTCAGCCAGTTTGAATAAAGCACTGATTTAAGGGAACTCCACTCTTACAATAAGTTGGCTTTGAATTGTTTGAAGTAATTACTAAATCTCGAAATTTACTGGAGAAGATGAAAATAACATTCAAGAGTGGCAAAAAATGAGTCAAAGTTATCACCGATTCGTGCACCGCCATTTTGGATTTTGTCATGTGGTCATGTGGTTGCCGCTATTGTTTGGACGCAGAACTTCTTTTGTGTGAAACAATTAGGCAACCATATGACGTCATGTAATTCAAGATGGCGGCGTGCGGATAATTTAAAAGCAAATATAGGTGATAGGCAAACCCTGTTTTGCCTGACACTGATGCCTCATCGCTGGCCTTTCACCCGAAATTTGAAATAAGACCGTGTTTCCTGCACTTAAACGTCCGTTTGCTTTAAGAGTGCAGGTTTCCTGTAAAAGAACCCTGTCACCATATTTCGGCCTCGTACAAAACAACCTTAATTAAATCTGAAAAATGAAACACCTGAAAATAGTAGTTTATTAAGGTTGTAAAACACCAAATAGTAATACAACGTACTGGGAAAAGGATGAAGAAGGCTGACACGGATAACTACGAATTTGAAAAAAGTAAGCTTAACTTTCAAGATGCACAAACCGTGGCGGAACTCCTTAAGATGGCTGAAAACAGTTTTTAGTACTTTCCAAGACTTACAGTTTAATGGGTCATTATAATCACTCTATACCAGTTGATGCCAAAATCATGGTATCCACAAACTGCCCAATCATCTTATCAACATGATAAGATGCAACTTTTTGCAAAGTTTAAAAAAATTCTTTGAAGCGGGTTCAGCCACGAAGTGCGAAGCGGGTTCAGCCACCTTAATTTTTCAAAAAATTAAGGTGGCTCTAAACCCCCTTCGCAGAATTTTTTTTAAACTTTGCAAAAAGTTGCATCTTATCATATTGATTACAATTTGATAATAAAAAATGGGGGTCACCGAACCTGTTTTTGAGTTATAAGCGCTTAAAGCTAAAATTAAGGGTGTCTTTAGCAGGTCATATTGTTGCTATGGCAACCTATTGTGCCACCAAATTGACAGCAGCTTGTTCACGAATGATTGGGCAGTTTGTTGACACCATGATTTTGGCATCAACCGATAAAGAGTGGTTATAATGACCCATCAAACTGTACGTCTTGGAAAGTACTGGAAACTGTTTCCAACCACCTTAAAGAGACACAGTCAGCTTTGTGGCTGCGCTGACCTGAACACTAGTTTTCTCACTTTGAAAAAAGTTCACTTCAACCTAAAATCAAAGTTCATCTAGAAATCCGTTCATCTTTCGCAGTATCTATCTTGATTTTCAATTGTTTACTGAAAAACCTGTTTTTGAGCGTCCTTTTGCTCATCCTATGATATTATTTTTTATCATATCTGGTCAAAAGCAGTATTTATCGCGTCTCTGTTTTCTGCAAATTAGCTATGGAATGGTATGTAATGCGCTTATAGGCCAGCTGACTATGTCCCTTTAAGGTAAAGCCTGTTAACATAGTTTCTCTGCAGCCAATGGGTTTTATAAGCTTTGCCTAGTTCTGTACGGCTTTCTGCCAGGCCTTCTCGGTGACGTATTCCAGACGAACGGTCCGGTGTAGCCTAGACAAAAACAGACTGTGCATGCATTTGGATGCATGTTGATTTTGACAAAGCTTCAGGGATTCAATCCCTGATCTTTCGTAAATTTTTATGTACAGCAGCAAACTCATTTACTCGATCGACCTTGCTCTCCAGACAACTTTAATCACTCTCACCAAGTAACTCAGTCGGAGAAGATGCTGATTATTGCAACTCGTACTATATCTTTAAGCAACTGCCTTATAACTTACAGTTTGAACTATTATTTTGCTTGTCACTCAAAATGTTTTGTTTGACATGCACCTCAACTGGAAGCCTAAGCGACAAATTGTATAAAGTTTAGAATGTTAACGGATTGGGACTTATAGTTTCTGTTCAACTACGGAATGTTTTATAAATTCCGGTTCTTTTGAATGTTTCGCTCCTGTACCGGTTTGATATTAGAAATCTGTAAAAACTATGTGTTTCACAGAGTTCACGTCTAATAGTGCTTGTCCTGATGAAATAATACCTGTGTCGCAGCTTTGTTAATGTGATATATAAGGCCGGTGCTGAATGATCTAACTTGTTGGTTTTGCTGATTTTATCTCCTTATATTAAAGATAATTTTACAGAACGTTGCTGTAGTTGCCGATTAGTAAATAAGCCCGTGGTTAAGTGGTGTTTGCAAAATTTAGGGATAGAAACTACTTTATATGCACGCAAGGTTAAAGTGGTTCTAATTTAGCGTCCAGCACTTAGATTTGATGGCTTGTTACAGCCACTCTTTATCACTTGATGTTACAATAAGGGTATCAAAAACTGCCAATGCCAGTCATTGGGGAACACATTTTCATCATTTTCGTGGCAAAATAGGTTACCATGTCAACAGTATGTCCTGCTAAAAAATACCTCTAATTACAGATTTAGGGGCTTATAATTCAAAAACAGCACCGTAAAATTTGTTTACAATATCAACTATTGATGAACATGATGAGATGCAACTTTTGGCAAAGTTTAAATAGAACTCTGTAGACAGGGACCAGAGCCATCTTAAATTTTCGAAAATTGAAGGTGGCTCTGAGATAACAACGTGTTCACTAATGATTGGGCAGTCTTTTGATGCCATGATTGTAGCATCAAGTGATAAAGAGTGGCTGTAACAACCCATCAAAGTCTAAGTGCCAGAAACTGTTTTGAACCCCTTACGTTTAATTTCGCAAGGTAGTTCCCTTCTATAAAACTGGTTTGTTACAAGACAGCGCCGCAAAAGTATTCTTGCTCATTGCATAGTGGTTAAACTATAGCTAAATAATTAAATCAGAAAGCTACTCTTGAACCCGAAATTTAGCTACGGTCACATGTAAAAAAGCCCTTCGTATTTACCAGTGTTTTTAAATGTGGCGATGTTTACTTATTTGATGATGTTTGTTTAGATCCAAATGAGCCGTTCAAATTGACCAGTTAACGCTAAAACAAAAGCGCAGAGTCTACATTACTTTTCTCTAGCGGTCATTCTACCAGAAATGCCCAGAGAATCCTCCCACAAGACAAGATCGGCTGGTTTAAAAATTTTCGGTGTCTTTTGTCTAGGCCACACTTTTTGCCCCGAACCAATTACGTCCGAAACGAATGACCGAGGCGAAATAGTTGAAGCACAGGAACTAGGCAAGGACAAGCTGACAATTCAGGCAAAACGAACTTAACTATTTTTGTTATTATTTTTTTTTTTTGTTTAACACTTGTACTCTAATGGAATTTCTTTGTTTCATTGGTTTTATTTTGTTTTCTTTTCTCATTCTCAGGGTGATACAATGATAAATGTTTGTGTCTATAATACGGAGGATCGAGCAATAGGCGTACAGGTATACACCCCCACCCCACCAGCCCCCTCCCACCCTCCAGGGGTATGGGTTTTCTGAAAATACAGTATTTTTTTTCTGAAAAGATTGTGTAGAGTTTAACAATTTGGTCTGAGAATGGGCCTTTTTAAGGAATTGTGGTCGTCAAAAGGGTTTTAAAATGATGACTCAAGAAATGTTTCCAGGACAGAAAGAAAGTGACGCAGCTTTTTGAACTAGGTAGCAAAGCCCCATGTCTTCTTAACTTACTATAACACCCCTCTTAAAGTCTCGAATTAGTAATAAAGAAATTCTTAAAAAATTTTTTATCATTCATTTTTTGACGTGGTGCTCATGATAAGATATAACGTTATAGCATAGCTTATTGTTTACCTGTTAAATGGCTCACTGCTAAGATAGAAAAAAAAGAAAAACAATTTTCCTTCACTTGATTTTAGAGGTCAGCTTAGCACACATGCTTCACTCACATCTAGGGAGAGATGTACTAAAAGAGTTTTGAAGAACAGGTTGGAATTTTGTGTTCTAAAGAAACCTTTAAACTGTCTTTCAGACTGTCTTTTCTTTCTTTTCGTTTCCAATTAAGGGAGGTCTTTCAACAACTGATGAGATGTGTCTGTCATTTATCCTGTATTATCCCAAAGTCAGCGTAAAAAAGTGTATGTCGCGAGAAATTCCGGCCTATCAAGCCTGGGTTAACAAATACTACAAGTAGGTGTCTTTTCAATGTTGCTTCAGTGAACATGTAAGTAATAGCTACACTGTAAGTTTCACTGACACGGCCTCCCCTTTGTCAAAACATTTCGGCTTCCATCGATGTTTTACAACAACAACGACAGCAACAACAACAACAACAACAACAAACTTTATTTA
>JAHPZR010054913.1:0-17500 GCA_019787425.1 Platygyra sinensis | reverse complement strand
TCCTGAGCTCTTCCAAGTGGAGTACGCAGACGCGATAAAATGCAGAACTGCGCAGCTTCCCACGTGGCCCAAAACCAAAGCAGTGATTCACACCTATTAAACTGGAATACAAACCTTCATCAGAACGAATGTCTGCCATTATGGTTCACCATTAAATGTTCTCTGATTCTTATTGGTTTAAATTTATCACATGGTGTGATAAAGTGATCATCTGCAGAGAGACACTACCAGCCCACAGTGCCTGTTCACAGAAAATACCCAGATTGATATTACTCATCCATAAAAAATTTCCTGTAAACAAGTGGGCTTGAAGAAAATAAACAATTGAAATGTTATTACGAGGGATTTTTGATAGCTGCTTCTTCGAAATTTGATGTTCGTAAAACTAGCATATTTGTCCTCAAAGCTTCACTTCTTGGGCAAATATCTGTTTTAAGAACAACAAATTTCCGCTGGGAACTATCAGCTGATAGTTCCTCGACAGAAACACTCTCTTGTTCAAATAGAAAAGGTTGAAAGCAGAGCATGCAAGAAAAGTTTAAAACAGATGCAAAACATTTCATTCCCTGTGTGATTTTTTTTTTACATAAGACATACCTGAACCATCTCGGTTTCTGCATACTTCTGAACTCTGTTGCAGCTGTGGAATAGCCTTACCAACCAGTCGACATTTGGCTCTTTGCTGCAAGGAGACACAAATTCAATCACAACGTGTTGGTATCATACTCAGATTAAATCAAGTATTGATATCTATGACAACAAACGAGACTTAATACTGCCATAGCAGCGAGGTTAAACAGTGCTCAGAGTTTGGCAAAAATAAATTGTTAGTTAGTAAAGAAACTATAGTGCTGCTTCAGCAGACAAGTGAAAGTTTTAGTTGGGAAGCAACTTGAAGTCTAATAAAGGTAGATTAAATGCCATAGAGAGTTTGTGGAACTGATGTTTTAAGCATTAGCCATCTGCCAGATCTTTGTGACCTGTAATAAAGGGCTTATCCTTGAAACATCAGCTTCGTGAATTGCTACGGGGATTAGTTCACCTTTGAAAGCTCAAAGTTAATAAAAATAAATACACTGTAGCTCAATATCTGAGAGTCTGGCAGCTTTGTTAAAAATAGAAAGACTAGTATCAAGTAACAGTGGTGTTGTCAAAGAGAAAGAGATGCACATCTAGTGATACTCACCTAGGTAAAACACCTGACAGGATAAATCCCATCACCATTTGAAAATCATGAGAATGGAAAGAGCCAGATGGTGGCTTGACTGCGTGACCTTTACGAGCCAACCACACATCACTGCAATTGGTGACCAAAGGCTTGCCAACATCTACACTTCCTCTGGCTTGACTAGTTCTTGATTCAAACAGGCTCTGGCTTATGGAACTGTGATTCACAATTACCAAAACATTAGCAAATCTTAAGGCAGCGAAATACAAGATACAAAAACCCTCAACTTGTCACGCAAAATTGTTTTGTTGCAAGTTTTGGGCTGATGTTTCTTGCAATTTTCACCTTGCATGATCAATGTGTCACACAACAAAAACATCTGTTGCGGGTTGAAGAAAGTTGTTGCAAATAGTAAAGCATGTGTCTACTTTGAGCAGCAAATTTGCTTATGCTGTTGGACAAGTTGAGGGTTTTTGTATCTCATATTTTACCATCTTTAATTCTAGGTGTGGCAAAAATGATGCTATAAAGTAATAATGCTATCGCAACTAACACATGTATCCTTTACCACTAAGGATGTTTCTAACCTTGTTAAAATATCTGTTGGTAAAGCTTTGATGAGCTGTTGGTAGCTTTTGCAGACTTCTTTATTCACATCCATCAGACGGACAGCACAATCCTCGAGGAATCTAACATAGCACAGGGAATATTAATTATCTTACTAAGTGGCACCTTATCCATTTTCTCTTGCTTGACAATACACATGTTAACTGACAAGGCTGTGAAATGTGTTCAAAAACAAACAGTGAAAGGACTTACTTTCTCAGGCATTTGGTCGATAGGACTCTCAAATCAACTAAAATATTCAGGCAAAGAGAAACTTCCAATGATATGGTGGGATTATGGTCAAATGCTGTTGAAAGATTGACAAAGATCATCAAACCTTCTTGGGATCAAACTGACATCAACTTTCTAATACTTTATAACCACAAAATGTTAATTGCTTTTTGAAGCTTTGTCTAAGTATAAAACAATGCAAATTTTGATAGCTGCTTAGAGTCAGTTCATCTTAACTATATGCTCTAAAAAGTGGGAAGCATGGTGACATATTGAGGTTGAATTGGAGCCCTGGATGGGGTAGTTGTATTGCATTGTTGCATTCTAACTCTCAGTCTCTTGCCAACACTCAGGTTTAAAAGTCTGTATATTTGCTGAATTAAACACTGGGGAAAAACCTTGCCATATTGGAATACATTCCTATCCAAGGAGTTGATAAGAAAAATCCACTAAGCTCAAATGCAGGCTTTACGTACAAATTAAAATACACATAAAATAAAATCTTGATCCCAATTTGCTAACAACCCTTTATGTGAACAGCTCATAACATTCACTGTTTTTCTACATATTTAAAGAATTGAGTTAGTGCAAAAAGAAGCTCATCCTTTCAACTATTGTCCAAGTACAACAATTTTAACCGGGAAAAGAAATGTTTAACTGATTGATAACTGCACTGCACTTGTTGTAACTTTGTGTGCTGTTTGTGGCTACCTGTTTTTTCGCCTGATTATTGTATTAGCCTAGGTGCTATTGGGGCAAACAATGGAAAATATGTTTAAATTAAATTTAAAAAAACTGCACTTACAGGACGGCAAAATGCTTTCTGCTAAGGAATCCAAGCTCACATATTTACTGATGACTACAAGAACACCAGTGTTGATAGCTTTGTCCAAGACTTCCACCAGCCAAACTAAACACAGCTTTCTGCATGACAAAAAACAAAAGCAACTTTCAACAAAGTCTTCCATTGACGGCAATCAGGGCTTGAAAAAAACTTGAATTCCAGCTTTCCCTTCGGACCAGTATTTCTAAAATATTGCTTGCCCTGAACAAGTCTTAGCAATATGTCCTTTTATCATATGCCTAGCTCCACGAGCGGGCAAGATGAAACAAATTCTGTGCTTTGATTGGCCACCTGAGTGGGCAAGATGGAGCTACCTTGCCTAGTCAGAACTATCCACCATGTCCTGCAAGAAAAATTTCCCTGAAAGCCTTTTTTGCAAGTTTATGGACACGCAAAGTTGTCCAATCTTGACATCACACTTGATCAATAACCCCTATTTAATGACTTTGTTGACAGACTACTTGCATGATCCTTTTCCCATCGGGCAAGTGAGAACAAAAAGGTATTTGCCCAGAGGAAAATCTACTTGTCCCAGACGACTGGACGGCACTTTTTTGGAGCCCTGAGCAATCCTTAGATCCACAGAGGACTGCATTATTCGCAAACAAATTAAGGACCACAAAACTTAAGACATTTGAGTGTCCATGTTTGGAATTCAAACTTTATGGTTTGCTGTTTCACATTTTTACTTTGCCCAAGCACAAGCACCCCAGAAGTGGGGAAAAGGGGGCTCCAACATAAAAGTGCTCAGGATGTTTGGAAATTCAATCTCCTGGTTAACATGTACAATGTTTTTCAGCTCAAAGTGGCTATATTTTGTTACTAACATAATTTTCTTGCTGCTGTTTATAAGGGTTATGATTTTTTTAATCTAGTGTCACATACCCCTCAATAACACCCACAACTAAACAACTAAAAATTTGAAGAGCATGCAGTCCTAAATTGAGTAAATAAGGTGCTTCGAAAGATAATTAGTAAAATTATTAATACTAGACATTGTATAGTATTATAAATATCAAACCTAGAGTCTTGTGATGTGCTGGAATTTCCCAATACTTTGAAAAGTAAGCTGAACATTGAAACCACATCACCATCCTGAGATGTGCGCAAGCCTTCCGATGGAGAATTAGGAAGAAAATGGTTATACCTGAAAAGAAAAATTCATGTTGTATTCCAGCACAACAATAATCATTATGCACCAAAAAATTGATTGTAACAAAAAGACTCCTTGCAGTATTTGTTCAAAGTAAGACATCTTTTAAGGCATAATCTAACCTACATTAAGTAAAGCTTAACTGGTTCAGATTTCTATTCCCAGAATTTACCTCTGGCAGTATGTGTAGAGGGCATGAAGAATGGTGTATTGTACAGAAGGATGGCACACAGCAAGCCTCCACTCACAGGCATCTAGATTTTGAGTCAGGAGCTGATAAGGGCTGGGTGACAACTTCCACAACTAAAAAGAAGATATGTTTCATAAGCAGAGACTTAAGTACACCTGCTAACATAGGAATGCGCAGTGTGCAAGAGTTATTTTTGCATATTAAATACCTCTAGAAGAAGAGATATTTTATGCACTTTACACTAAGAATAATGAACATGCACCCACACATTGGATGCATACATTACTGGCCTGGGTGCCAGAATGTCTTCTATTATGACATTTTCTGGTACAGTGTGAGCAAAGAACAACAACTACAGCCTCAGTATTACACTTTCTTTGCAAAGTGGCACTGGCAGAACTGTTTGAAGTTATCACAGAGAACTGTATGGTTACCGGGTCGAGGTAAATTAATGTTTCAAGTTTAGGACTAACAGGGTAGCCTGCAAAAACAGACAGATTTTCAGTTCATTCTAGAGCAGGAATTCCATCTGTGTTTGCTGATTACAAACAGAGATAATACTCTCACCCTTAAAATAGCGGACTTGGATGTTGCAATCTCAGACAGAGCACACAAGTCAAAGATGACTATGCTCTCTAACTCATGAGCACTTCGCCATTGCACTAGGTTACTGCCATAGGTGTTCTTTTCACCATTTCCAATTCCACTTTGGAGGTCTCCATTTGGATCCCTTGCAGTTTCTTCCTTGTTATCGCTGCTTAGTTGAAGCTCTGACCTGCTGTCATTTGCTTCAAAGGCTTGCAGTGCTTTTCGCAAAAGGCTAAAGCTGTCAATCAGTTCTGTCACTGCAATCCTGCAAAATGGATGAGATGGATATTGAAACCAAGATGATTTACATTCCTAGAATTCAGAGTACAGTACTAGAAAACAGAACAATAGATTATCAACTGTACATGCTAAGGGTTTGAAACAAGTAGTTACACTGTCTTACATCTACAATTAGAATATTCTCCGAGTCTAATATTTCAAAGTGAATTATATCGATGGCAATCAGGAAGAAACTACAGCATAATTTACTTGTAAGCAGTCTCCAGAAGTGGAACATCATGGATGCCCAAGAAACCTTGATAGATCTTCATCACTGATGATAACACCTGCAAGGATGAACAAATAGGTATATTGAGATAATACGAACCACATATATTTATGTGTACAAAGTGGGTACACCATTAAGGTTATTCCTCACAATTGCATTGCGCATCCTTTCTGTGCATAATTTATGGCGTCATTTAGCGCACCCGCGTGCACGCGCACATTGAAAACATGGCGGATTTGCCTTGATATTGAGCGCTGTCAGTTGGAAAATGGCTATAGCTCACCAACGAGCATGGACACCCCAAATTTTTTTTCAGTCATTGTAATCAACTTATCATAAACTTTGCTTGAGGAAAGACTGATCTGATTCCTATTGCTGAAAATTGAATAAATAACGAAAATAGCAAGTAAACTGTGGCCTTTTCTATTTTGCCCTGTGGTAACCATGTCAAGAAATTTGGTTGAAATTTTAATCAAGAATTCAGCTTTCTGTCTAAATCAAACTTAAAAAGTTTATTTGTGTCCGATACAATGCATTGACTCCAGTTTAATGCGTGTTCTCATGAGTCTCGGTCACAAAAATTTACAATTATTACTGGGAATGCGTTCTTATAATAAGCATTAAATAATGCCAAAATGGGTCATTTTCAATGCCCCAGTGCTCCTAAATGAGTATGGGCACCTCCCTTTTTTTTCAAAATTGAAGTTCTCATATGATGAATATTCAGTGGGGAAAGTTTGAACGAAAATCTATTGCCAGTTTTATTTCAGGGGAATTACCTTAACACTGTGGAATATAAATCTTGACTGTCAAAGGTGACCAGTTTTAAGGTGACAATAATCCAGCTGCAAATACCATCTTGCTGCACCACATAATTCTCATAAAATTGTGAAATGTATGGCAAAAAAAGTACAAAGATACCTGAACATAACGGAACTGTACGCGGTTATCACAGTTCAACAACTTACATGGTTCTGAAAATCAGGCTTGTTTTATCTTATCCATGCTCATATTTATCCACATACAAAGATCGGGCAATATCATTACTGGTGAAATACAGCTTCTACAAGGTTTGCATGTTAACTTGTTTGCTTTGTATTTCAACATATATTGATTTTATAATTCTGAAATTAGAGACAGTGTTTCATAAATTACCAGTAACCTTGGTACCCATTTAGGGCAAGTTTGTGGGAAGTTATGAACTTTCTAAATCTCAAATAAATGTATTATAGAATGAGATAGTTCTTACTGCTTGGTCTGACGATAGTCGCAATTTCATTACAGGAGAACCAGGTCCTAAGAGTTGTTCGATGAAGGTCGCTGGTATAGCAGTGTTGACATGAGCTATGACCTGCAAGTGAGAATCGAAAACTCAACTATACAGAGAGAAAATAATGGGCACCAAGGGAGAAAAACTGGGACAAGGTAAAAGCTAAGCTGAACCAGATAATACTGCCTTGTAATATAGAGTCAACAGAGAAGTACACATAAATAAAATTAATATGCTTCTGTGTACAACTACAGAGAGCTAGATTTCTAGTCCAAAATATAGTCAGAGATGAATCAGATTAGTATGAAGTTCTTGGATTGAAGACAACTGTGTGAGAAACTGCATAAATATTTTAAAAGACGATAATAACACAGTAACTGGAGGCTGAATAGAAAACCTTTGGTTAGTTCAGTTGCCAGACTCATATTGTACATTTTTTCTTTGTAATTACATTTCACTGTTATAAAATTGTAAGTGTATGAGCAAATAAAGTTATTATATCGAGACATGGCGCTCCCAGTGGAGACTAAGTTACTGAGTTACTAAGTTAAAAAGGACCAAGTGAGACATTCACATTGTCTGGTGCTCTTCAACATACTGGCAATTTTGGGGCTTGTTACATGTAGCATCTGTAATTCAACACCTTAGCTGTTGGCTTACAGGCAAGGTCATGATCACCCATTCCCTGTCACAACTAACACATGCATCTTGTGCATGTAGTGTTGTGTTCAGCTTCAGGTTGGGCTAGCGGTGCCAATCCCCAGGCTCTTAGATACCAAACCTTCACTTGCAACCCACACCATCTGTGAGAGGGGTCACTAGTAAGTGTTACGGCTCTGTGAAAATTGTCAGTGCCATAGCTTAAAACAATAAAGGTCTGTTGGTTATGCCCCATGGATCCTGTTATGCTGCATACTGAACCACAAAGGGTGATAAAAGTGTTATTGAAAACCTGCAGCAGGTGAAGCTCAGGAGTCAATGAAAGACATCACTACTGCATAACATGTTTATTCAAAGGATGAGTATTAATGGTTCAGAAAACAAAAAAAATTAAATACCTTTTGTATGAGCTGAAGAGCTGACATTATGTGAGGATAGGTGACACATGAACTGCTCTGAAGTTGTTGAATCACAAATGAAGCTGTTATTTCACAGCAGCAAGAGAAGTAAGGCTGCAGCCATGAACACATGGACTCTAAACACTCATTGGCTGAAATATACACCAAAGAGTAATATTAGGAAGGCCACAATAATTTGCTACAGTAACCCTAAAAGGCTTGTTGCTAGATGTCACTGTGAAATAATGAGATTCCAGCCTATCCCTTTCAATACTTGTACTTTACAAAGACATAGTTTTTTGTTGAAAGGCTGAAAATAGATAGACTGCACATGGGTGCTATTTACCACAAATGCAAAAGCTCAACTGTCTGACTTAGTATCTCACTGCTCAGAATCATGTTTTACAATCTAGTTTAAAATGAACCCACTTTCAGACACCTGAATTCACAGTCTATCAATTAGAGTGCAAATAAATCACCTTGATATGTAAGAGATAATAAACCACACTCTTTCACTGGATTACAGTACAGTTAAAAAATTGAAATGTTACCTAGACATTGTTTCTCCAGTTTAAACAATAGATGGTAAATTTTTTTAAATGATCATTTGATAGGCATCGCAAGGTGCAATTTTTGGCAAAGTTTCAAAAACTTCGTAGGTGGCTTTCAGAGCCACCTTAAATTTTCCAAAATTTAAGGTGGCTCTGGACGCTACATACAAATTGTTTTTTAAACTTTGCCAAAAATTGCACCTTATTTTGCTTATCAAATGTTGATCATGTAAAAAAATTCTTACTGTGTCATTTTTGAATTATAAGGCCCTAAAGCTGTAATTTAGAGTGTTTTTAGCAGGCCATACTGTTACTATGTTAATTTATTATGTTATGAAAAAGACAACAACGTGTTCAAGAGTTGGACAGCTTTTTGATACCATGATTGTACATCAAGTGATAAAGAGTGGTTATAGAAACCCATCAAAATCTACCTGCTGCCATATTAAGCTTCTAACACCACCAAAGGTCGAAAACCAATTTTGAAGGTCATATGAAACACTTGAAAGTACTTGTGAAATCAAACTGACAATTAAATTTTACCTGCATTTGCACAATTTCTCAAGTTCTCGTAGGAAATTTTTGGTGTTACTTAAGCAACTATTTTTATGTTAAGCTTTTAGGAAAAGTACAGAGAAAAGCAATATACATTGTACTTAAAATTATTCTGGTACATGAACCAGTTTTTCCACAAAAACCGAAATTGCCAGATTTCTCAATTAAGGAGGCAATGTTTTGACTGCATTCAGTCAAACGCAGTTTGACTATAAAAAATTTGTGAAATAGTAATATTTAAATGTTGTGTAAATATTAAAAAATTGTCACAATAACATAGACAAGAAATAGGCACTGAAACAAACCTGACACAAACAGTTTTTCATAGTAATAAGAGTACCCAGACATGTTGATACACTGAATAATTCTTTGAATCAGCTGAAAGAGAAAAAACTTAGGAATCAGATCATTCTATCAACAAAATTATGATTTCTGTCAGTTACACCATTACCACCGTTTTCGTTGATACGCGACTTTGTAAAACAAAACACCCGCGGAAACGTTTCCAAAATTTCCATCAGTCTTGTGTGTTATCGACAGATCGGATAGAAATCCACCAATTACAGCCACTAGTGTGACCTTCAGACCTTCTTTACGTCATGCTAGCGGGCTGTGATCAGTGGATTTCGATCTGATCTGTCGATAACATGTACGATTGACAGAAATTTTGGAAACATTTCCGCGGGTGTTCTGCTTTCGAAGGTCGCGTATCAACGAAAACGGTGGTAACTTAAGTAGCACAACTCAATAAAGAAATTCACAGATGAGTGTTCAAGGTGTTGATTAAATAGGTCATAGAAGGGCTACAATGTTTTCCTGGCATTAGACTTAATAAATGCTTAGTATGTACCCAAATACCACAGTATCAACACACTTTCTGACCAATACATTAGAACTCTACAACTCAGCTCAGTATCCACTTCAAAGGATGTAAGAATTTTGTCCCAGAACACTTGTCAGACTGGGGTACTGATCTTACCTCAGTCAAATAAGGAGGTGTTATGGAAGGACTCCTGTTTGGTGAAAAGCTTGGTCCTATGCCATTAACAACTGTTGTAAATACCCTACAGACAAGAACAAAACCATAAAAGAACCAAATCATTAGATATAAATAGAGAGAAATTGAAATATCCAAAGTTGACTTGACATAACAAAAATATCAAAAGTTAAAAAAGACAGATCTACCCAACTGCAACTGTGATCCAAACCATCCGGTAAGCATTTTAACGATGGTTCAAAGAATACTGCACCTAGACATATTTTACGGTACCTCACTAGTGCGGTCAACCTTGGCAAGGACACATAGGGTGATGGAATTTCCTCTGAAGTCACAACTTGGTTTGACAACATGCCTAATTCCTGGTAGTAAAACAGTGATAATGTATAACTAGAGCAAAGCATTGGAAGAGACAGTTCAATGCAGTGGGTAGCATTGTCCACCCTTTGAACAACCAAGGCCCGAAGATAACACAAGTTCAAGATCACAATCATGTGAAAGCAATTTACTGGGGTAGGGGACTCTAATAGGGATGTTCATAGTCCCACTTAGGGGTGTACATGTACATCACACATTTTGATCTCACCTCAGGTGTTCAGGATGAGACACACCTATTTTTAGCTGCCATGTCCACTTAAAGGGCATCTTTTAGGGATCAAATAAAGATTGAGACATGCCTAGATTGGTCTCCTTTAGGGAGTTAATTTAAATTTTCAAACGGTTCTCCCTGACCTACAGTATTCCCTTTAATGCCCCCTCATGCAATTCAACTCTATTCAAATAGGATTTCTTCAGTATTTCATCATATTATACCATATGAAATGATGACCAATAGTCCAATAGTCAGCAGAATGAAGTCGGCAACCATTGGTTCAGTCAATCTATGTTTCTACACACCAGTTGACTTTTCTTTGCTCACCTCGGCATAAGCTTCCATATCTTCAAGAAACTGGCTCAGTAGTGTCAGAGAAAAGGCAATGTCTGACGCCCAGTAGTCATGCAACTTAACCAGACATTCTGTAACATCATAAGAAATGCTTAAGCCACTAATGAACTGACTAGACCAAAACATTTCTAAAATCATAAGAAAGAAATGAAAGTATATGAAAATAAAATATATGTTGCTTCAATAAGGATAACTCGTTAGCAATTTTAGGTTGATTGCTATTATCATTAAGAAAACATCCTATCATTAAGAAAACTTCCACAAACCTGAAGTGTAGCTGGTGAGCGAACTCTGCTGTGAAGTGTCAATGTGCCATCCAACAAGGATGTCTACAGTGTCCTACAAAAAAATTAAAATCAAATACAGTTGAACCTCCAGTAAGTGATCACCAAACATGGGAGCCTGGACCATATGTATCTGGGCAAACTTTCGCTTCATTAATGCATGGTAACTGCAGAGACTTACTGCATACACCAATATAATAACTTTAAGTACCCACAAAAATATTAAGCTTTCCAAAATATGTATTCAGAGTAACATGGTTTGCTTCTGACCTAATAAGGTGAATGGAGCAAGTCTTATGATAGACACACACTGATTCTCTAATCTTACAACACCTTTTTATGCAAATTTACTATATTATCTTTGAAGTGGTTGCTAACAGGAGATTAAAAGCAAAAAAAAGCTCTAAAAGTGGTGGGAGATGATTACAGGAGATGGTTGCTTACAAGAGTTTTCAAATAAAAATATAGTGACTTTACTGGGAAACTTTTAGAATTTTGGAAAACTGGACCCTGAGGAGAGGTGGTAGCAACTGGAGGTTTGACTGTAGCAGCATGAAAGGAAACTCGTGTCTGATAGCTCAGTGCTAGTGGATTTTCAGTCAGACCACTGGAATTTGTACTTTGCTTGCCCAACAGGCAAGTGAAGTTTTTTTGGAAAAATTGTCTGAAATTACATGTAATTAACCCTGCTACAAAGACCTTTTTGAGGGCTAATAAGAATGACTTTTAGGTTTTTCCATCATATCTTTGGCCTGCAAGAAGGGTAAGTTTGAGAACAGGTTTTCTTTGCACTTTGAATTGCAGCAATAATGATTAAAACAAGCAAAAAACAAAAAGAAAGTGGAAGAATGATCTATTATTCTGACAAAAATAGCTCACCCTGAAGTGGCCTGCAAATGCATGAGGGTAGTCTAGAGCAATTGGCATCATGACATTAAGAGCTGCACGTAGCAAATCTGTTAATCAACAACATATACAATGTATGTTAACCTAGGCAAAATAATTATTTGTTGCTGAAACAGTACATTTTTTTAAAACTGGTACCAAATATTCAAAATGGTAAAAACCATTTTTAATTGTTAAAATGCACTTAGAGTATCCTTTCAGAGATAATAATACATTTGAATTCCCTACTATTTGTAAAACGACATCACTAAAAGGAAGTTTTTAATCAGCCTTTCACTACACGTTCAGACAATTTACTATCCAGATTTTACCTGTATTGTTCTTTACTCAGAGCAATTGCTTATAAATTAGAATTAACAACTGCATCACTAAAATGGAGGTTGGGTGCCTGAAGCATCCAGAAGCTTCCACTATTGGCAGCCAGCTCCTAGATGGAGACTGCTCCCATGGCTGGAAAATCCTGGCAACCCAGCCATGAGCCCCCACACAGTAAGAGGAACAGGCGCCCGTCACACTGTAGAAAGAGTGGAAAGAGGGAGGGAGGGAAACTGCCTAGGCGATCACCGATGAGCTGCCACACTACAAAACGCCGAAGAACACCTCCTGTACATACACCACGCTTCGGTACACTACGATCCACTAACACATGGAATTCCAACACATGCACATATGTGTCAACACCACTGACCTCCTGGTGAACGCAAGCACTCTGTTGTTAAATGAGGTTAAATATACTTATTTAACTTAGTTAACGACTAGGAGCATGCTGCATAGTAGTTACCGTGGCATAGGCACTTATTAGCTATTTTGGTAGCTTGCTGTGGCATTTCCTGTTAGGGTTTTGCGCTACCTTTGTAGGCCTGGTGCCAAGCAGTTTCCTGGGAGCCCAGGTCAGCGGTTATTGTTGTAATGTATGCGTGTGCCGTCACATGTGGTCCGAGTTTTACTGTGCTAAGTGCTTGGGGCGTCTTGATCAGGTTTTGGAGTGTTTTAGTGTTTTCTCCCACCCTCCTCTCCCTTTTTATTATTATTACATTGTTATTATTGTCTTTATTGTTGTTACTGTTATTGGTTATTACTGTTATTATTATTTCCACAGAGCTCCTGGCTCTGTGTGACGGGTGCTTGGGCTGGGGCTGGGTATGGTGGGCGGGCTTGTGGCTGGGTTGTGGGTAGGGCAGGCGTGTGGGGTGCTCTTGCTACCTGGGTTTGGGGTCAGCAGCTCCAGCCCCCAGGTTCCTGGGCACCCAACCTCCATATGCAACACAAGCATTAACTCCGTTTAAATTACGTTTAAAACTGCATAAAAATAACCAATTTTAAGAATTGTGAAAGTGATAGAAGATCCCACTACCTGATGTATCCACGTTTTCCAAGATATTTTGCAAGCTGCTCATGACATTCTGCAACAATTGAGATATAGTAAGCATCAAAAAATTCTTTCCAGAACAACTTCTGTTGTTTAAACTGCAACAACCACATGTACAACCCCTACCTACCATCATGAAATCTCTGAAGCATTTGTTTTTGGTGTCCACTTGAATCGCCTTTTCATGAAAGTAAGAACACATAACATTATTGGTTTACAAAAACAGTTGTAAGAAAATACTTACCCTGATTGGTTAAGAAATTGTGTTTTTATAACTCGATAGAAACGCAGAAATGGATTGCAGACTTATTTAATGCAATAAAAAAGGTACCTTACGGTGTTTGTTTCATAGAAAATGAGCATTTATTTCACTGTTGAACTTAGCTTGAGGGAAATTTCTTACAGTATATATGTGCATGCGCTCATGTGCGCACGCTAATGACACAAAAAATCGTGCGCAGTAGGCATGTGCAACACAATACTGAGGAATCACCTCAACCAATCAGTGCACATATTTTGTTAGGGCTGTTTTCTAAAATAGTATATTTCTGGTTTACAAGAATCAATCACTCAATAGCTTGGTTAGTTGGTAAAAACAAATGATGATGAGTAACAGTGAACAAAACAAATCACTTGACAAGTAACTCTGCATTTACCTTTGACAGCGCTGTAAGCAGCAAGATCTTAACATCATCCGATACAGATGACTCCAGTTTGGTAAAGATCCACTGGAAAAACCTATGCACAAATATTCTGATATTAACTACAATTACAATGATACCTTCAAAGGGCCACCATGGATCATTTGTGGCATGGTTAACTAGCAAATGGTATAATTAACAAATTGACGTCAGTTTTTCATGCGTCTGTCCTGTTATTGATCATGAATTTCGTCATAACATAGTCAAAGTAGCTGTGGATCCACAGACTACTTTGACAATGTTATGACGAAATTCATTGTCAATAACAGGACAGACGCATTAAAAACTGACATCTTTTTGTTTTTTTTTTCCATAACTAATAAGTGTCAAATTGTCCGCTCTTATAATTTCATGTGTCTGTCCATTTATTGACAATAAAAATTAGCCAATGAGCGTGCAAGAATTTCTGCAGTTACCCTAAAATATATTTTGGAATCAGAAAGTAGCTTACCTTCCTGCCTCATTGCCTAAAATTCCACCAATCAAACCAACACACAGTGCTATTTTCTCTTTAAGTTCTGGCTGTCCCCTGTAAAGATCATAACCAAATCAAAAAGCCTGAGTGATTGGACAGAAAACCTCATTTACACTCTTGCAATAGCGAAGTTGTCTTTGAAAAGGTTCCTTGGTTGTGCTGTCAAAAACAAATTGACTCTTAACATTTCATTCCCTTTTTTACAAATAATAATTTGCTTATGTTATCATTAATTAGTTACAGGAGCCAGCACATTTCAATTTGGTGTGTGATATTATACGTATTACACCAAATCAATTAAAAGTTAAAAAAAATTGTTTATCACACTTGGGCTGGACAAATCTGACTCATGCTTTACAGTTTTTCAACTTTGGACTCTTTGGTATCATTAAATAAAAAGCGCATCTGTTGCAGGTGTAAAATCTGTTCTCAGGTAAAACCCGTCATCAAACTAGAGTTAAAGTTGTGATCCTTAACTACCTAGTTTGGAATTTCGTAGCGCAAACCCTTAGTTCAAAATCAGTTATCAATGCAGGTTCAATTGTGTGCACATTTTTTTTGGAGGGGCAGATGAATAAAAAGGAAATTATGTAATAAAACAGAAAAGAAATTACTCTATCTAGTCTTCTTTCTGTCACCTCCTCTCCCCTATTTTAACCCTCACCTATTCCAAGCACACCTTTTACACTAAGTACTATTCTCTCCATTTTACATATCACCCTCCCCGCCCCCACTGAAACTTGAACAGCAGGTTTTACTTTTTTTTCTTTTTATCATGTACTCACCGGGATTTGAACCGCCAACCTCTAGATCTGCTTCCCACTGTCATTACCACTTGACCATGAAAGCACTGGATGCAAGAGCTCTCATACTTGTTTTAATTATCAGTTCATCACCCCAAGCCCCTCTCATATAAATTTTAATTTATTCATAAATACAAAATTATAAATTTTAGTTTATTCATACATGAACTTTGTCTTAATTACTAAGAAGCTAACCAATTCCAAATGAGTGGTTAGGCCTAATCACTAACCTGAGAGCTCAACCCAAACTACTAAGTCATATGCAAAGTTCCCAGCCTAACATGAAAGCTAACCATTCTAAATAAGTGCTTAGGCCTAATCACTAACTTGAGTGCTTAACCCAAATTACCAACTTAAAGACACATGCTCAAATTCTGCTCAGAATTAAAAATTAAACTGGTTTGAAAATTTCAACCTATAGTTTGAAAAATATGAACAAGTTTGAAAAATTTAAACTGGTTTTAAAAGAAATTAAGCCAAAAATAAATTGAAACCATAACATTAAATATGCGCTTTGCATACAAGCACTGTGCTCGCAACAAAAATGGCAAATCGATGTACAGATTCAGAAGGGTTTTATTGAAGGCCCGAAGAGCTGAAACCTAATTCTAAAAACAAGTCTAGCTCAGTTAACATCTACATTGATGACTCATTAATCTACCAAAAAGTGTATCAATGGCTGAAAGCAAAGGCACAAAACGAAGAAAGAAGAAGAAAACTCCATCACAATCAACTGAAAAGAGAAGCGCTGAATAATTGAGAAACAATGGAAAGTGACTGCTGAAGATGGGAAAAAACTAGACGAACAGAACAGGTATGTGGTACCAATTGAAAGAAAGAAATTTTCACAGTACTGGCAAATTGCCATCCAGCAATAGCTCACCGAGGAAGAGACAAGACAGAAGACTATAATGTTAAAAAGCCGTATTCAGGAATTACACAGGTGGTCCACTTGTTTATATCGATGTGCACCTTACACCTTCAGCAGAAAAGTGTAACAGAATACCAAAAGAAAGCCATTACTCATCCAATAATCAAACAGATGGCTTCATGAACCATGTGCAAATCAACTTAATAGATTTCAAAAATTTGTCATGTTATTATGTAAAGAGAAAACACACACATGGCTTCTTCATGTGTCTGACCACTTTATCAAATATTCTTGGATGATACCCCTTACAGGAAAGCAAAGTGAACAAGTGGCTTAATATTAGAAAAACTGTTTTTCATGTTTGGATTCCCCAAAACACTGCATTCAGACAATGGAGGTGAATTTAGAAACAAGAACATGGAGAATCTGTGTAAAAGACACACAAGATACATTTTGTACATATTGCACCAAGAAATCCTTCTACTCCAGGTCAAGTAGAGCGCAACTATCAAAGTAAACATTACAAACATCATAAAAGAAGACGGGATTCAACCAAGTAAGTGGTGTCAAGTCATGCATGAGGCAGCCTACAAAAAATATATCACTGCATAAAGCAGTACAGAAAACACTTTTAATTACTATGTAGTCTTTGGCAAAGAGCCAAACAAAGAATGTCATGATGCTAAAACAAGTGACCAACAACCACAAGATGACGGTGTAATGAAAAACGAAATGACAGGACTTGAACAAGAGGAAATGGAAAATGACACACCAAACAACAAAACATTGCCAGGTGAAAACAGCACAATGCAGTACAAAATGCTTCATCTTTTTATTCAACTTTCAAAAATGATCCTTAATTCTTGCCCTATAGAAAAGAAACCCTAGCACCAAGCTGACAATACATTGATTAAAAAACTGACCCTTTCACTTTCACAAAGCTAACCCTTAAACCAGAATTTACTATTTTTAACTTACAATAATAACTTGTACAAATATTTAAAAGAGATTTAAACTTAAAAAACCCTGGGGAGCAAGAAAACCTCAATAGAAATGCACTTATATTAGAAAATTTTCTCAGAATTACATTTAGTACATGTTTGACCTAGTTGAAATAACACATTTAATCTAGTTTAATCAAAGACTTAACACATCAATCACAAAGTAGGGATTTAACCTAGTTTTAATACAAACTACTAATTTGACCTAGTTTGATAACTGGTATTACCTGTGAACACATTTTACCTGCAACATATCCACTTAGAAAACAATTTTACCTTTCAAACAGCACATCTTCTAAGGCTGACAATAGATTATCTGCATGCTTGTCTACTATCTGGAAACATAAGAAAAGGATTGACCAACTTGGAAAGGTGATCAACAGTGATCAAAACCCCAAATTCATTATTATTCAAAGTACAGTGTA